>JABJVR010032029.1:0-34457 GCA_025773905.1 Chitala chitala
CACTTTACAATGTCCCTCTAACTGCAGAGTAAGAACAGGAAATATCTGGATAATAGCATCATAGGGTATCAAAGCAATGCTACAGTTCACTTTTTGTCATGAAAAGATGCTAGTAGTAGAATATAACATCACCAACAAGGTTAAGGACAAAGTTATATAAATAGAAAAAAGAAATATTTAAAATGTATACTTATTATTCTGTTAATATAAGTAATGGGGTTGCAGAGGTATGGTGGACACAGTCAGTCAAGGCTGAAAGAATTGAAAAAATGTGAAAAATAGAAGAGAGTATTTATCTTTGTTGTACCCTCGCTGAACAGTGTAATAATGCCATTTCTCATGTGGCTTGTGACTTGCAGGCTTTCCGTTTTCTTTGCCAGGCTGCACATGTTGCAGGACACAAAGTCAGTGCATTACCACTATTTAAAATACGTTAACAAGGAAAACTAAGGTTGTAACAATTGCAAGATCCCTAAGGCAACCAATCCATAAAAAAGATTCAGCGTTTATTTGAGCTGTTATATTTGACATCGCATTCAGTCATCAACAAAGTGGGACAAGAGGCTACAGGCTTTACACATTTGATATTTGGTAGTTTAATGGGTTTTCTGAAACAACATTTTTGCAGTTGTTTTCTACTTTGTTTTGATACATATTCAGCATACACAATTACCAAAAACACTGTTGTTGTTGGGTTTTTATGATCAAGAGTTGTTTGAGAATTAATGGATGGGACATAAATTGTCCTTCACTTCTGGTATGCCCCTCAATTCTGCAACATTCCGTAGGTTTGTTTAGTTTTTAAAGAAAAAAGAACAAAAGGCTAGTCAAAAATTATCGTCGTTGTTGTTCGTTTTATTGCGCTTGTGATTTATTTGCTGTGTATATGTACATTAATCATTATTATACATCTGAATAAAAAAAAAAATTCCCTGCACAATTGAAGCGAACATGAAACGTTACATCGATTAATCCTTGCCCATAGAGTAAATGCTGCGCTTGAATCAGTAAATGCTGGTTTAAATCGTGTGGCTGTTTGTGTGACGTCGAGTCCGCGCTTTACGGGAGCGCGCTTTCACGCCAGGCCTCCGTCATCACTTCTGAAGTTGTTGTTCATAGACAAGAGGAAGACGCGACGTCGCGATTGTGCTTTTGAGTGTGGATACTTTAATTACGAAATGGCCACGGCATGTGAGAAAGAAGTGAGCTAGGGGCAAACGGACCTGAGCTGAATTTGACAGAAGGAGCACCGTTTTCATTGCTGTTGGGCCGAAACTCGAGGCAGTGCGTGCCTACGGAGTTTGGGGGGAAAGCCTTCCCCTGCAGGCTACATCCTCACGTTATGACAGTCAGTGGATACTCGTAGTGTCACATTAGTTAGCTGCATTTTAATTTTATTTTTTATGTTTTTTTATTGTGAGGTCTAAGTGTATGGTGTTTGAGGTTCATTCAGATTTACCAGATGGTATTTTTTCTAAAGCTAGTTCGCATCGCGTGATGTACAGCATTTTCTAAATGTAGGTAACAGTGTAATTGGCTTTTTATTCGGTCAGCCAAATACAATGTTTTAATCTTCATCACAGTGCTAGTGGTGTTGATCAAGATGTGTGCGCGCACACGCAGTTAGCGAACGCGTCGCGCCTTGTGTGTTACACGAGCTAGCATGCTAGTTAAGTCACTTAGGATATCAGCCATTTAAAAAAGAAGCCACGCGGTCCGTGTTAAAATAGTAATTTCATAGGTAGGTTTAAAAAAAAATGTCGTTTTTCAATTTTCGCAAAATATTTAAGTTGGGAGCGGATAAAAAGAAGAAGCAGTATGAGCACGTCCACAGGGATGTGAACCCGGAGGATGAGTGGGATATAATCGGAGAGCTGGGGGATGGAGCCTTTGGGAAAGTGTACAAGGTAAACTGCTTATTATAAATATATGGGAACCTAGTCTCTATACACACACAGGTTGCATTAAAGTAAAGAAAAAAAAAAAGTCTGTGTGGTTCCTCTCTTGAGAATGTCTTTTAATGTTACTGTAGCTGTGTGTAGGTTGGACATATTTACAGAATGAGTGCTGTCTGACTGGCGTTGTGTGTATACGAGGGAAACACTTAATGTGCACGTACTGTAAGTGCTGGACACGCACCATGAAGCAATAAAAGTACTGAACGGTGTGTCACGTGACGTTTTAAGTACCTTTCCAGATCTATTAGTTCAGGGCCTCGGGGTACGATGACTGATGATCAATAGTCGCACCTTGCAAATGAATGATGAAAACAGCTTTTAATCTCAATGATAAATACGCCTGTTGGAGTTACTGTACACTCTAACCTGATTTTGCTGCCTTTTTTGTGACTCGTCTTAGTCACGATTTCCTCACCAGGAAAAGTTTCGTGTGAAGGGCGTGTACTGTTTAGTCTTCTGTAATGAAGTTAGTCATGCAGGATTTTAAACTTTTTTTTTTTTTTTTTTTTAAGCTTTAGTTATAGTTATTCAAGTATTTTAATACAGGAACCAAGAGCAGGTTTAAGTGTGCAGTCCCAGTAAAGTTTAGCAAGGCAGTTTCAAACCCAGAGCTAGCAAAAGGAAATGAGTTAGGTCAGACTTAACCATGAACAGAGCACAAAGATAAAGAATTAGATGGTATCCATGCAACGTATTTATACCAATACAGGAATAGCCTATATGTTTTAAAACTTTTACAGACTTGAATTCACCATCCCCTCAATATAAACTGTAATGGTGTGAACTTCTGAATGCTAAGACAAAAGCAGTCTTCAGATAAAGAGACAAACGGACAGTGAAGTTTGTGTTAAGAATAAAAATGGAGCATCTTCAGTAGATGAATTGTTGCCATTATGTAGGATTTTTCACGCTGTTAGACATCTGTGGATCTCAGTTTTAAATGACTTCATTGAATACAAGGCATTTTTTTTTTTTTTTTTTTTTTTTTTTGAAAGGTTTGGTAAAACACATGTTAATGCAAATTAATTGGCAGTGGTTCTAGAACCTTGCAAATCAGACATACAAAGCATAATAGAACTTTCAAACACCTCTTCACATTAATGCAGTGATAAAGTTTGTTACTATTTTGTGGACTTGCATGGGTTAGGATGAGTGGTATAATCTTCAGTGGTTTTTTTTGATGTGGCGCGCATTGGTGGATAGATTGCACCATTCTCATGTGCTTAGGAGATCCACACACTTCAGGCAGGTCCAGGGTGCAGACGGGTGCAGCCCATCACAGTGTCATCTCTGAAGCAGCAGGGAAAAATCACACCATCACACCTCAGCTAGGAAAGAAGCAGAAAGTTGGCAGGAAGCAAAAAGAGGAGCTGTTACCTGCTCATGTTAAAATCCAGGTGCTTTATTTAGTGGGAATTGTAACTGGCAGTGGTGCCCAGGACATGGCAGAGGATGCAGGAAGATGCTGCCTGTTGCAGCTGCTCAGGCAAGGATTAATCAGGGCTGACTGTACAATGGACAGTTATTTCTGTCACTAATATATTTTGATCACTGTTATAACTACATGAGTCAAACGGTTTAGACTGTGTCCAAAGTCGGTGAGCTGAATTGTTGATGCACATCTGCTTTTGGATGATTGTAGACAGGTTTCATCTTGAGTAACATGTCAGGAGTTGGATTTTAATGTGTGCAGCGCTGAAGATGTTGAGTTGGCTACAAGTATGGAAGCCCTTGCTTCCATCTCTTGTCTCAGTCGGGTCTTTAAGTATGGTGGTGTTGTGGAGCCTGCATGGCTTTGCTGTTGGGCCCTTGGACGTGTTGCCTAACTGGATTGCTCCCTGTTCTCCATGCCCACAATGCCTTTCGTTCATGGTTTCACCTCAAGGCGTCCTCGTCCTCTGGCGTGCGTTCATGCACCTCACTGACGTCAGGCTCCTGCTGATGTGTGTGTTTTTGTTATCTGCTGTTGCTGTGTGTGTGGTTGCTGTCGAGAAACTGCAGGCCTGACTTTTCATCTTCTTCGCCTTCAAACTAGCAATTTTTGGTCGCTGTCTATCAGAGTTGAAAGCTAGCGGGGGGTTAGCATTGGAGAGCTGATGTTGCATATTGGGGGTCATGTCACTGCTAAAGTAACTTTGATTTATTAAACCCAATGATCAAAGTGCTGTACAAGAATTTAAAAATCTAAATATCAAGAATAGGACAGACTGCAACATGTGAATCATCTAACTGTTTCGACTGAGTAAAATCCAAATTTTTACACATCAGTACGAAACATAAATGCATGACCAGGCAGAGCATTAAAAAATACATTTTCAGAGATTTCAGTTGAGAAGATTTAAGTATAGAATCAAAAGTGGTCATGCAAGCAACATGACTGCTATTGAGATGTAAGTTTAAAAGAAACAAGTGAAAATTCAGCATTAATGTAGCCGACTTAGCCATTGCCTAACCTTCCACAGTTTATGATGTGTGTGCTCTGCTAATGCAATGCTTCACTTCCTTATTTGATGCACTGACGATGAAAGACTTTGCAGAGATGGCTGCTTCTGTCTTTGACCTGAAGAAATTGGCCCAAGGTTTACAGCTGCTTTGCTAGCAACGGTGTCTTACGGAAATCACTTAACAGGAAAATGCAAAAGTCCCGCTGTTTGTTTTTTTTTTTTTTTTTAAGTAGCGCCTGTTTTACTGTCTGTGCTTTAGAGAAGGACTGGGCCATCCGGCCAGCTCTACAGACATGATGTCATTGGTCTCAGTGGTGATACTTTGTTGCCATTTTTACAGCTGAGTGTTTTTATTTGAGTAATGATGTTCATCTCCTTTGAACAAAGTGGTTGCGCATGTAAATCCAGGTGTTGTTCCCCCCCCCATACTGCCTGCAGTGAGTGACGTAAGCATCGCAGTGGGCGTGGCAGCTCTGTGTGGGTGCCCTAGATGTAGATCAGACCGAACATGTCCAACCGGCCAAAGCCTGATGGAGCGTCGGGTGTCTTTGGTGGCTTCATGGGCTGACGTAGGTCATCCGTGTACATGCTTAAGTTGGATAATATAATAAAAATATATCAGATGTAGCCTTTATAGTGCAGCTGTTTCTGAGTGGAGACAATTTTTGGGAGGTTTTCTTGATGGTTTTGATTGTTCTTAAGCAGCTCAAACATCAATCCCTGCTGCATTAGATTTGGCCAGTGATAAGCCACGTCTGTTTGGATATTTTATACACACACAAAAACAGGTTTCACAGTCTTGTGATGACATTATTATGTGTTTACTTAGGGAGTGGTACGCACTTTCCCTGTAGGCACAACTTGTCATTTAGCCTAAAAATACAGCAGGATAAATAGCTGATTTAGAACCTGACAGGGGAAGAAAATGCAGACGCACCCACAGTCCTTCCTGAGTCAGAAGGCGGGGTTTACTATGGAATTCTGGCTCAAAGCCAAAACCTGTCTGGAAATGGGACTAGAGTTTCTGTGACCAGGAGTGGGAGTGGTACACAATGATGGCGGGTTTCCATTTCTGAACAGTTCCAGTGTGAGCTAACACAAACCAGGTGACGTGTGCTAGTGCAAACGGAAATCTGACATGCACAGAAGTAAATTCTGTCCCCATATACTCCACAACCCCCCAGCCCAGTCATAGCCAGAGATCAGCCCAAAATAGCTGCACGCACGCACACCCCCACCATATGAGGAAATGCACCACCACTGGAGTGTGTCCGCTGCTCAGCCTGCCTTTTCCCATGATGCCACTTGTCCAGGAACAGCATTTGTTCTTTTTTGCTCAGGGACAGATTTCTGTTTTGCTGTATTTAAAATTATTAGATTAGATTAGATTGAACTTTATTGATCCCACAGTGGGGAAATTCTCTTGTTACACAGCTCACAGGTGAGTGGAATTAAGGTGCAAGAAAACAAGGTGCAAGAAATTGAGGTATCTTAAATTACATAAAAAATAAAATTAAAGATAAAATTAATAAGAATAGATAAAGTAAAGAATAAACTAATTATATACATAAACCACAGTGCAAAAATGTAGTGACTACAAGGATTATGCTAAACTGTTGAGTTGTACAGTCTAACAGCAGTGGGAATGAAGGATCTGCGGTAGCGCTCCCTCCTTTTTATGTATATAAAAAGCCTGTTTTACAGTGAATTTTAAAGTGTTTGACAAAAGCCCTCTCTGCATACTAGTGCCCACTCTAATGGCATCTTCACTGGTGCTACATTGTTTATGTGGGGACACCACCCTGCATGTCATGACTGACAAGGTGACAACACACCAGGGCTGCTCAAGCGTAAGACGGGCAGGCGAAATGGCAGGCTCAATGCTGCAGCTTGTCCGTGCAGAAACCACCTTCTGCCGTTTGGCTTCACACCCATGTCCCAAGGGAAGCCTGTACTGGAGTTGTTGTGGATGTCGCAGGTGCGTGCGTGGTGTTTCCACCTGAGCCAGGTGTCTGCCCAGGCTCTCCGCACCACCAGCTTACCAGCCTTATCAGGGCTGCTATTGTGTACAGCACTTGGCTTGCATTTTGTCCACCGCTTATGTTTCACAGGTAATGGCCTTCTGTGAAGGATCGTCAGTCAGATGGGGAGTTAATGCTTGAGAAAGCGGATATGCAAGGATTTTTTTGTCGCCTTTATTCATATTGTAACTGTGTTTGTTTACTTATTTTTTATGGACCCTTTTTGTCCAGCCCTTGGTTGCGCTGAGACATCATCTTAATTTGAAGCACTGAGCCTCTTCCCCATCGCCCCTGTGCTGCAGGCTCAAAACAAGGAAACTGGAGTTCTGGCTGCTGCCAAAGTCATCGAGACAGCCACTGAGGAGGAGCTGGAGGACTACATGGTGGAGATCGAAATCCTGGCCTCCTGTGATCATCAGAACATCGTCAAGCTGCTGGACGCTTTCTACTATGAGACCAAACTGTGGGTGCGTTCTTTCATTTAGAAGGGTGCAGGAGTACCTCCCCAAGCCATGTGCTGGTAGGAATTTGGGGGCGGAGCCTTGGTGCTCGTCCACAGATTTGCATGGCTGAGGACAGTCAAACGTGTATTTGTTCTTTAGATACTTGTCATAGATGCTGAAAGACAACTTTCGATCTTGCAGGATGGGTTTTTTTTTTTTTTTGCAAAATGATAGGCATGTTAAATATGCATTTATATCTGTAGTACAACATCACAGCACAGAGGTGACGCCCTGAAACCTTATCTGGAATGAAGCCCTTAGCTTGTAGCTTTGTAGCCACTGTGTTTTTATATAGTGCTACACCAAAGGTATGTGTTGTTCTTAAACACCTTAATGACAGGGTGAATTTTTCACATGACCCTTTACATCCCCAGACTACTAAAACACCCTTTTAGAGTTAAATCCTGAACATGGCATGCTTGTTTCAAAGTGTTTTTTTGTTGTTGCGTGAACACTCTACGCTTCATTCTCTGAAATACAACGCCATCTCACCAGTAGGCTTCACACTGCCACGACCTCCTGCTGCTGGCTTTCTGGTACTGAAACACTAAAGCACTCTTAAGCAGCTCATCAGCTTTTACAAAAAAGTTATGTATTAACTGTGCGCGTACGTAAATGAAAACCCCAGCGTCCCTTATAAACCAACTCTTAATTAGTTTATCATTGAAAGTTGAGCAACGCCTTCTGAGATTTTCCATCTTTACAAGGTGACGGAAATTCTTGTTGTTGCGTAAGCCATTTTTTTCATGCATTGATGTTTATTTAGTCCAGTATTCCTTAATTTATTGCTGAAATCAGAAGGCCTTGTGGGTTTCCAGACTGTTTAGACTGAGGTTTAACAGATTAACTCATTCTTGTCCTAATTTGACATTCTTTCTGTCTACAGATTTTGATCGAGTTCTGTGCAGGGGGAGCAGTTGATGCCGTCATGTTGGGTAAGTGCTATTTTAATTCCCTGTGACAGAAGGGAACTGGAATGCAAATCGGTGAATTGCCCTTTCTTGAACTTGTGCAAACCAGAGCGCAGGGTGCGTGCCAGTCCAGTTGGCCCGCAGGGCGCACGTCTGTGCAGTGCGCGGCGTGTGGTGGCACACTGCAGCTGGCACACGTTCCTTTCATATCGCTTGGGCCAAATGCTTGCTGCTTAGACGATACATGCGAGACTGCGATTTGCATCTTGTCTACACCTAATCACAGAGCTGGAGAGGCCGCTGACGGAACCCCAGATCCGGGTGGTGTGCAAGCAGACCCTGGAAGCGCTGGTCTACCTGCACGAGAATAAGGTGATCCACAGAGACTTGAAGGCAGGGAACATCCTCCTTACCCTGGAAGGGGACATTAAACTGGGTGAGCTCTGATACCAAATGCAGTCCTGTTCACCAGACCATCTGTTTTGGCCTATGTACATACAAGTCCTGTAAAATCAACAGATTATCAACAGCTCTAAGCCTACAGGAATGTCTGGATGGACTCATAATTGGATCCAAAAAGTATCAATGTCTGTTTTTTTTTTTTTTTTTTTTTTTTTCCCCTCCTACTTTTAGTTATCAAAGTTTAAATGAATTGAAAGTAATTGTTACTTTCACGTAAGACTGGCCACATTAGGAAATGAAAAGTCAGACATTAATCTCATCATGCTGTATTGTAAATAACAAGGAAAATGTTTTGTATGAGTGATTAGCCATTAGGTTTGATAAAAGGCTGAGAAAACTGAGCATATGTTACAGGGTTTTGGACACGGGTGTTAGCTGAGTGTGTTAGTATTTTACTAGAATGGATCACCGCTCCCACACAGTAAATGTTTACCCAACATTAATCAGCTGTGATGCTAAATGGGGGAGTGTGACCCAATATAAGGGTTTCGGGGGGCAGCTGTGATACCCCCCCCCCCCCCACGTGCCCTAGACTTGGTTCTAAACCAGCAGTCTCTCCTTTCAGCTGACTTTGGCGTTTCGGCCAAGAACACAAAGTCTATTCAGAGGAGGGACACCTTCATTGGGACACCATACTGGTGAGTCACATTTCTCACTTTGTACTGTTGGGCCCAGAAGCCCTTTTTGCCTGTAACTTCACTGTTTGTCTTTGCACAAACAGAGGGCAGTTTGCTGTCTTAATCAGATTCCACTTTTCCAGCTGTCTCTGACCGTGGGTTTGAGTGGTGTCAGCCCCATAGACAGCCTCACTCACGGCGTTTCGCATGCCCTGCAGGATGGCGCCAGAGGTGGTCATGTGTGAGACCTCCAAGGACCGGCCCTACGACTACAAAGCTGACGTTTGGTCGTTGGGTGTCACGCTTATCGAGTTGGCGCAGATTGAGCCCCCCAACCACGAGATGAACCCCATGAGGGTCCTGCTGAAAATTGCCAAGTCGGAGCCCCCCACACTGATGCAGCCCTCACATTGGTGAGGGCCGGAATGTACCTTTTTACTCTTGCCCCCCCCCACCAACCCATGTCGCTCAGATGGGTTTACTGTACTTTTGTGGGCTTCTGTTAATCGCTCACCTTGGTAACTGCAGCTTCATTATAGTGTATAGTGTTGTAACACAGGACACACTTTTTTTGTAGGTCTCCAGAGTTCAGCGATTTCCTGCGGAAGGCATTGGATAAGAATGTGGACAACAGGTGGAATAGTACCCAGCTCCTACAGGCAAGTGCCGAGTACCCATCCCTCAGACAAGGCCCCTTTTAACCTGGGCTTCTCACCAACTTGAAGTTGGACAAGAATGTTTGTGTGTTTTCTGATACATAATTCTTACTGTCTACAAGCCATTTTCAGAACATTTTAAACATTTTTTTTTTTTCCTCCAAGTACTCATTTTATTTCTCAGTCATTATTAGCTAATGATGTTCAGTCCTTACAGCTGATCTTTGTTAAAGATAAATGTATTACAACTGGAATAAATAAATTGGAACTGAATTCATCCTTTTGAGTCCATGTCACATGTAGCTACTAACTATTCAATCATTGGCTTGTGTTGTAAAAAATAACACTGTTGAGGTTAAGAGAGTTTTGTAAAGTGGTTGGGCTTGTCTGCTACTGAGAGGAGTTTAGCCAGGTTGTACATCACATAAGGTGTTATAAACTGGTATATGTTTACTCAGGTATGTTACCCTTCCTTGTGTAGCACCCCTTTGTTGCAGATGTGATTGACAACAAGCCTCTTCGAGAGCTTATAGCAGAGGCAAAGGCAGAAGTCACAGAGGAGATCGAGGAAGCTAAAGAGGAAGAGGAAGATGATGAACCCGAGACAAATTTGGTAGGTGTTACATCTTGTCACCAATTCCAGTACTGTTGGGATTAGACCTGGTATTGTGAATGAAGGTCAGATGTTGCGTAATACTGCAGAGATGGGCACCTGTGTTCATAAGCTCTTGTTTGTGCTATAGCTGGTGCCCGGGCACCAGCGAGCTCCGTCAGATGCCAGCTTCGGTAGCTCTGAAGACGAAAAGCTCTCCCAGTCAACCTCCGTCCTGGAGTCCGTCTCCGAGAAGGCGGAGCGCGACAGCATCGAGGACGAGGGTATTGGAAGCAGCGAGGCTGACAGAGCAGAGAATGACAAGCTGACCAACCTGGCCGAAGCGACGGCGGACAGGGAGGAGGTTCCGCCCGTGCTCAAGCCCACGCCTGAAGTTGCACCTCAGTCAGTGCCTGTGGTCATAGTTGAGCCCATCCTGCCTGACCAGAGCCAAGAGGAAGTTCCAGCTGATGACGTGTTGAAAGATGGTGAGCAGAAGCAAGCCGAGCTTCCTACTGAGAGGTCTGAAGAAGATCAGAACCCGAGTGAAGCTCCAGCTGATGGTGTGTTGAAGGATGGTGAGCAGAAGCAAGCGGAGCTTCCTACTGAGAGGTCTGAAGAAGATCAGAACCAGAGTGAAGCTGCATCTGATAGCATGTTGAAGGATGGTGGGCAGAAGCAAGCAGAGCTTCCTACGGAAAGTTCTGAAAAAGCTCAGAACCAGAGTGAAGCTGTAGTTGCCCCTGTCGAGCCTAAGGAGGCTGTTAATGGGCTTGGTCCAGCCAGGCAGCCTGAAGAGACAGGTGTCACATCCAGACCGTCTCCCAAAAAGGAGAACCAGGCAGCTAAGGCAGTGTCAGTGACGCCCAACGGTGAGACAGAGAAGGACTCAGACTCAGGGAGCAGCTTGGCAGCAGAAAGCGGCAGCATCGACTTGAACCTCTCCATCTCCAGCTTCCTTGCCAAGAACAAGGAGGCCGAATCCATATCCATGCAGGTGAGTGTGCTGTGTTCACCAGACTCTGCCACACCAGGTGGACTGCATGAAGTTGCGCCGTAAATGCCGCCATCTCTTTCATAGGACATGAAGCGACAGAAGAAGACGCTGAAGAAGACGCGCAAGTTCCTGGTGGACGGTGTAGAAGTGAGTGTCACCACATCAAAGATTGTCACAGAGAGTGACACCAAAAGCGAAGAAATGAGGTTCCTCAGGTAGGATTGTTTTTTTAATTGCTTGCCGTTGCTAAGAGGTAGCTGTAATTCCAGATTGACTGCATTTGGATGTAATTGCATGCAAGTGTAACAGTTTTTGAAATGGATGTGGTTAACCTCTGTTTGAATACGTTGCCTGCCCAGTGTAAAAGGTTGAGTGATTGAGTGTCCATGCTGCATATTCGCTGTGCATCAGCTCTGAGTGGGTTCTCCTCTCTTTGCCCCCAGGCGTCAGGAGCTGCGTGAGCTACGTCTACTGCAGAAGGAGGAGCAGCGTTCCCAGCAGCAGCTCAGCAACAAGTTACTGCAGCAACGGGACGTCATCTTCCGCCGCTTCGAACAGGAGATAGCGGTGAGTGAGCCGTGCCTCCAGCCCCACATCAGGCACATGTCGTTAGGTTTGGATAATACTCAACGAGTGGCCGCTTGTTTAAAAACCTAGTGGTTGGTTCTGGTGTGGGTGGGCTGCATGGAGATGTTAGTTCATTAACTTCATTGAAGACAAGCCCCAAGTGTGTTTGGTGCTATACTTTGGAGTGTGCTGTCCTGCTGTTGAGGTTTGGCTGTTGGACCTATAAGTGCTGCCCCATCATGCTGGTCAAGCTCTAGTGGGGTGTCTTTATTGACTTCATGTGCTTCATTATTATCCTTGTCATCATCGTGGGTCCTGTGACATCTCCGTTGCAGGCCAAGAAGCGGCAGTATGACCAGGAGGTGGAGAGCCTGGAGAAGCAGCAGAAGCAGACGGTGGAGCGTATGGAGCAGGACCATACGAGCCGATTGCGGGACGAGGCCAAGCGCATCAAGGCTGAGCAGGAGAAGGAGATGGCCAAGTTCCAGACCACCATGAAGAACCGCAGGAAGGAGGTGGGAGGCATGGGGCACACTGGAGCTCGCTTTCTGTGCGTCACGGGTCTTCTGCATGCAAGGGCAAACGGGCAGGTCTCTATGGACAGTTGGTGGAGGGACTTTGTGCTAATGGTTCATGGTACCTGTATGTGTGGGCTGGCATGGATCAGCACGCCTTTGTGATAGCACTGTGGAGTGTGCAGTGCTGCAAACTTTTTTGGGAAGGTGCTGCTTTGTTAAATCAGAGCTTATAAGGGATGGTGGGTCTATGTCTCCCTCTCTGCTTGTTGAACATTAACCTTCCTGGGTGTGGAGCTGTGATGGTTCTCAGGGCAGGGCTGGCTTGCAGCGGGCTCACTATTCCAGCTCTCTGCTCTCTTTTCTTTGTTGGGCGTTTAATTACAAACTGGACTGGATGCATCCAGGGTCTCCGAAATGTCCTTCGTCCTCCAGTGTATTGGGTTTGATGACGTGGGATCTTTCAGCACCATTGGTAAATCGCTTTCCCTGTTTTTAGGCCTCGTACCCTGAAAGTGCTTAAAGGTGCATTGGCATGTAAATTTGCAGTATCTGTCCCTGGGCTCGGAGACGCTGGCTCGGACTGGTGGCAGTAAGCACCGGTGATCGAGGACAGATACCGGAGGTGGTAGTGCTGGTTCGGGGTGATTAACTTGGAGGGCACTTTAAATGCTGCGGGATTGCGCATGGTTCCTGCAGTACTAATGGGCGGTGGGACCCCTCTTCTGAGGCGCTTGGTGTGTTCCCCATAACCACACTGCTGTGCCCAGTGGCAGGGCAGAATTGTGATCGTCCCTGTCCGTGTGCCTGCCGACACTACAGGTGAAGGAAGAAGTGAGCCTTTCTCCCAAACACATGAGAAAAGGGCTCATGAAACGCTTAAAGGAGGACCTGTTGGTCATCCAGCATGGAGAGGTAACTTGGTTCTTATGCTAGATGTGTACACAAGTGTTTGGACGTTTTAAACATTCTGTTTTGACTCTTTTGAGAGTGCAATCTTAATCGCATATAATTGCATTAAAGTTTACATGCAAAGAATTGCTTATTATTGCCGTATTACTTTATTTTGCAAATTGGTGCTTTATTTTGGTGTAAGAACTTGGGGGGGGGGGAATGTTTTAAAGGGTGTGTTAATGTGGAAATGCGTTGATCCACTCTAAGTTGTGACACCTAGTGGCGAAAAAAAGCAAGCACATATGGCTGTAATCTTTCTGTGAACAGGGTGAGTGTGGACCTTCGCAGAGTTTAGGTGCTTCCGTTATCTTCTTTGTCAGCCCATTTTCGAAATTGAAGTTGTTACTTCCCCCTTCCCTTGTCAGACCTGCTTCCTGCCGCTTGACGTGTTCCTGTTTTGCCAGGGGGAGGGGGGGGGAGGGGGAATTGGTTGTGTTTCAGTGCAACGTACAGCGGAAGTGGTAAAGTGCAGGGAGTTGCAGGCTTGTGAACAACATGTGTTTCCCGTATTCCCAGCGATAAGCTCTTGCTCAGTTTACTGCTCCACCTACTGACCTGTTGTTATACTGATAGAGGTGAATAGCTTTGAATAGGAACAAACAGGACACGAGGCAGTACGTGACACATGCCCGCTCACTGTGTCTGTCCTGCTTGTTCCTGGTCGCCTTCTTGTCACTCAGATGCTTCTGAGGGGGTTGTAGGGGTTCGTGTGTAGGTCACTGATAAATCAGCTCCAGGCATGGCCACAATCTGGCTGAGTCTTCAGTAATAACTGTAGAGGTTGTAGTTGGGCATCTACCTTGGTCACTCACTCTCCCAGTATCTGAAGAACGAAGTTTCTGCCCAGTCCGGCAGTCTTGGCTTAGTCACAGATGTGTGACACTGCATGGGCTTCAGACTAGCAGGAAAATAATTGATTTTGTGAACAATTGGGACTGTGAAATGTGTCATAAATGTCTTTCCTCATTCCCAGGTCAGTTACTTGCCATGTTGTTGGGAAAATTGTTTATACTCTACATGTTGTACAAGGCTGTTTCTGGGGAAGAAAAAAGTTATTTTAAATCAAATATGTAATTTCAATGAGGAGGGGAGAAACTGCACGTACCTGAGTCCCAAAATACAAACAAGCTACACTATATGTGATTTAATTTCTAATGCAAATAAATTAGTAATTGGTCTGTGCAATAAAGTGTTAAAATCAAACATGCATACCAGTGATGAATGTAAACAAGGGACATGCACAACCTCTGTGCTTTATTAACATTTAGCAGGCCTCTAGCCTGAATGACCTGCTCGCACTGCCTTGGTACACTTTCATAAACATTTGGTACCCCATCTAAAGGTGCTGCTACCCATGCATTCTTTCCTGCTGTCCAATCCTTTGCAGGTTGAAGTTTGGGCACTCCTGTACTCACTGATTATTGCCACAATCAGTCAGTGGCTTTTGAGCAAAGAGACTATTTGCACCCATACGAAGTCTATGAAAATCATATTTAGTTTACGAGCAGTCGTCAGATAGGTTTATTGGTCTTCATTCTGGTCCTTCAGCAGTCGATTCAGCAGTGAACAGGGGGTGTGCGCGTGTGTGCTAGTTTCTGCGTGCGTGCATGGATGCATGTGCACTCACCCGCGGCACCTGGTGTACCTCAGGAGCAGGAGTTCCTGCAGAAGCAGCAGCAGGAGCTGGACAGCAGCCTGAAGATCATCATCCAACAGCACAAGCAGGAGATCGCCACCGTGGAGCGGGACTTCCTCAACAGCAAGCAGCAGCTCCTCAGAGGTCAGAGGTCACTGCTGCTTTTTTAAATGCCCCCACACTGGAGCTCTCTTCCACCCTGTTCTGTCCTGTTTCATTCGTCTGCTCCTTACGTAACTTAAGGGCGATCGTCTTCAAGCTATGCAATGTCCGTTTTCACCCAGCCCGAGAAGCTGCCATGTGGGAGCTAGAGGAGCGTCACCTGCAGGAGAAACATCAGCTCCTGAAACAGCAGATGAAGGACCAGTACTTCCTACAGAGACACCAGCTGCTAAAGAGGCACGAGAAGGTGAGTCCTCCAGCCGGCCCATTCCACCCGCACACTCACGCGGTACTCGCAAACTCGCGTCTGACCGCTTACTTGACGTGTGCACACACTCTGCAGGAGATGGAGCAGATGCAGAGGTACAACCAGAGGCTTCTCGAGGACCTCAAGGTGCGTCAGGCTCAGGAGAAGGCGCGGCTGCCCAAGATTCAGCGCAGCGATGCCAAGACACGCATGGCCATGTTTAAGAAGAGCCTGCGTATCAACTCCAGCGGAAGTGCCGAGCAGGACAGGGAGAAGATCAAACAGGTGCGACGTCACCAAGCCGAGAGAACACCAGCCCAGCTGCGCCGTTAATGCATAGGAACACGTGTAATCGGCACTGTAGCTTCACTGTATTCGCCCTGGGTTCATGTCATTTGCAGTTTCAAATGTAGTAGTTCCCTTTACTACATTCACTTAATATCCTCAACCTTATCAACCCATTTGAAATGCTTTTTAAAACGTCCTGTTGGTTTTAATGTGTCGCGTGGTGGATTGTGTGGCTCTGCCGCACTCTAGTCTGACAGCACGGATGCTTTTTTGGGACAGTTTGCCCTCCAGGAGGAGAAGCGTCAGAAGAACGAGCGTCTAAACCAGCAGCAGAAGCACGAGAACCAGCTGAGGGAGCAGCAGCAGCAGTGCGACGCCAACGTGCGGGAGCTCCAGCAGCTACAGGTGCTGGGGGGTGGGGATGCTTCTTGGCGACGCGGCGCATGTCCGCATACGGCCGGGCACTCACCTGGCTTGTCGGTTTCTTGCAGAACGAGAAGTGCCACCTCCTGATCGAGCACGAGACGGAGAAGCTGAAGGAGCTGGATGAGGAGCACAGCCAAGAGCTGAAGGACTGGAGAGAAAAGCTGCGACCTAGAAAGAAGGTGTGGCAGCCTACCCTCGACTACCGTCAGCCCACTTCTAGCACAAATACGTCAGTGTTTCTTTGGAAATGAGTGGTATTGATTCTCTTGTCTGCCCCTCTCTGTCATTTTGTTTGCTTTCAGAAGAGTCTTTTCCATGACGCTATTGTTTATGCAAGAGTCAGTAACTGAGATGGTTTTTTTTTTTTTTTTTTTTGAGATGGCTGTGAGATGGTACCCTCATAGAACACGTGCTGCATCCCTGTAGCAGAGCTAGCAGGAACCATCTTTCCCCTTTTGTGTAACCAGTAGCGAGAGATGAATTTTTTTTTTTTTTTTTTTTTTTTTTTCCCCCCCTCCAACTGCCGTCACATAGTTCATAGTTTGAAAGTGGTTGAAGTGGTTTTGAGTCAGGCATCAATGTCAGCAGCACTCTTGAAGCTTTATTAGGTTTTACAGTGTTTATGTAATTGTAGTTGTTGATGGATGGTTAACTGTTTTCAAGGGTCACATGGTTACATCCTCTGCTGCAGACAGAGAACATAATGGAAATAAGTATTGAAACATGAACACTGGGATTCAAATTCATGTTTGCAGCCTTGTGGCATTTGTGGTCATAGATGTTGGTCAAATGCATCAGTGCCAGTTTTTGACAGTTGCATCGTATTTTTCTGTTTTTCACCTCCTGGTTCCATAGACCCTGGAGGATGAGTTTGCCCGCAAGCTACAGGAACAGGAAGTGTTCTTCAAGATGAGCGGAGACTCAGAATGCCTTAACCCCACCTCCCAAAGCCGGATATCCAAGTTCTACCCCATCCCTAGCGTCCATTCATCAGGTGTGTAACCCGCAGCTGTTCTGGAGAGCGGGAGTGGTGATCCAGGAAGCGTCGCCGCCTCACTCTATTCCCATGACAATCTGTACTCCAGAATTCCATTTCGCTTCATACTGCTGCAAGATGTAGGCAAAGCCACAGACTCTATTTTTTTACGCTTTTGAATTTATTGAAATATTGAATAATTTAAGTTTTCTCCAAAAAAGGTTATTTCTGTAATATTCAGGAAAAAAAAAAAATCAATAGAAAAGCATTTTGGGTCAAGTTCAGACTTTCATATTGGCACTGCTTTGCCAGAAATATATCCCACCACTTCACTCCTTTTGGTTTTTGTTTGGTTCAAGCATATTATCTTTTGGTTTGTGCTGAAATTGCTGTTTTAAATCAAGTGCCTCCACTTACCAGAGTGAGTGCTCAACACTCATCTACGCTTGCTTTACTGCTCAATGTTCCCATTTGTTTGCACTAAAAGCAGGATTTTACTATAAATTAACAGCACTGAAAAGGTATATGTTACAATGGAAATCCAACATTTCAGGTGCTTGTAAATCTTTGTAATGCATGGGAAAGCCGGCCATTAATTAACTAGAGTGAACTTTTTTTTTTCAAGTTAACCTCACAGTTTGGCCTCAAAGTTTTTCTCTGGGATGAATACAATTTGGGACACTCCAGGGTGAGGGTTAGCTAGCTGTACTGCTAGCATGAGGATGAGATTAATTATCCATGCACTGTCATCTCAGTGCACTCACTACAAGTTCAACTCTTGTGCATGTTTCTTGTTAATTGGCATTTGGTTACATTTGCAGCACGTGGTTTCAAAGTGTCGTGCCTTTTTATTTATCAGTCACAGTAATGTTTGTGTTGTGCTTAAATGCGGTTCCTGCTGTGTTGTTCAGTAATGTCGTTGTTACAGTCTAGTTTGGAGATACTGTCAGTCACCAGCTGGTGTGATATTGTCACATCCTCAGGGTTCTCCCCATTCGGTTAGCCAGTGCACTGATGTATTTGTGCATGTGTGTCTGTCCAGGGACAGAATTCTGTCCTCATCATCATTATAGCCACATTTGTAAGCTGCTTCATTTTGTGTCTGAAGACACTTCAGCAACAGCCAACATAACCAAGGACGGCATCATTGCATGTTTTATTTTACAGTAAACTTTATGTTTAGATGGAACTTTGTTGCTTCATTCTAAATAGGTGGTAGTATTGTCAAAAATATATGAACATTTATTATGCACTGTTGTGATCTGATTGAAGTTGTTTGTCATCCGTCAGTCCTGTAGAAATCATTTAAATCTGTTAGTATCTTTTTTTTCCCCCCAGTGCTACACAGAAGGCATGCCTTCAGTATAATATTAAAGACAGAAATAATATTCCCTTTGGGGGGGATAAAAGCATTATTTTGCAGCCCTTAAACAGTAGGTTTTCTGCATGGTGAATCAAGGTGAAGCTGTACACGGGGCAGGTTGTGTACTTCCTCAGCAGGTGTCCGTGGCTGGAGTGTGCTGCTTTGAATGTGTACTCCACAAGGTCTCCAGCGTGGATGTGTGGAGAAATTGTTCTGAAAGCTGCTGCCTACCCACCCACTACTAATTTTTAATGGTTTCAGGATCTACTGTGTGGCAAATGTATATTTTTTCCCCTCCTAACTTTTTAAATGGCATTTTTAATGTGACTCTCTGTAGTACAGAATTTTATTGTTAAAAAAGTTTAATGTACAAGTGCTGATTTCACGTCTATGATCGTTCCAGCTTAACCAGCAGCTGCAGCTCTAAGAGGTCCTGGTGATTGCAGAGAACGTGCTTAGTTGTGCCATTTTTTGTATTTGGTCTAATTTTTTTATTACTTTGCCAACACTGCCATCATCATTGTGATGTATATTGCTGTGTCAAGATAAGAGGCATTTATCTTTAAAGAGCGCATCGCCTGCATCGGTGCTCAACTTTAGGGACATAAATGGTCACACTTCAGTGCTGTGCTTGGACAGGAACGCTGTGGTTGGAAAATGTTCTTGACTGTAAAGCACAGTAAATTGCAAAGAATGTTTTGGAAATTACTTTTTTTTTTCTAAATGTCAGTGGAAGCCGTTTTGAATTTGACGTGTATTAAAATAAATAGTGAAATATTTTTTTTTGTGAAAGTCTTTATTTAAAAAAAAAAAAAAAAAAAACACACATTCCAGTCATTTTAATGAACAATTTATAAAATAATAGTCTGAGATGGTAGGTTGCTAGTGCGAGAAATACAACCCTCCCACTTTTTGTAGTTGGAAAAGCATGTTTTAATTCAGTGATTTGCCAAGTGCAAAAAAAGCTTAAGTTGATAGTAGAGCAAGAAAAAACTATTGTAAATAATGAAATGAAGCATTACAACGCAGGTCCAGATGTGTTTGTGTCTGTAAATAATGCAGAAATTAGAGCTGGTCAAAGACCAGCTTTGTAGGTGCTAAGTACCTGTAGCAATATCTTCACTTGGGCCAGTCGTATACATTTTCAATACCACTTAGGTTTATGTGATTAGAGGTGTAATTTGTGCAAGGTTTCTGCACTATAAATCAGTACTGTAAAATTAAATGATACCAATAGGAGCATATAAAATTGACAGAATTCCCTGTTTTGCCCAAATTATGCACAGTAAGTACATCGATGTGGTTGTCCAACTACACCTCAGGATGCTAATGGACCTAATACTTCATGTTTCAAGCTCTACCCAGGCACTACTACACGTGTATATATATATACGAAATGCTATTTTGCAGAAACGGTTAAGTTTAGCTTCTGAGCGTTGTTTGCAGACGTTTGTAACATTAAACTCCAACACTTCTCCTTTTGCGTCGTCCCATGACCAGCGGCTCTCCTGAGACAAGGAAATTGAATTTAAATCGCACACAATATCAATCGTGGTTAGTAAAATTTTCAACAAAAAGTGTCAGAACAATATAAAATATAAGATTACTTCTAAGGAAGTCCAAAAGATTGAGGTTACAAAAAAAAAAAAAAAAAAAGGTTACAGGTCCACCTAGGGGATTTAAGAGCAAACATTTGACTGTGTCCTCACCTTTATCTACTTCAGTTTTGAAAACCTACCCAAAGTACAGACATACCTTTTTCACCTTTTTGTCCTCTTGGGCCTGAATGTCCCTGTGGACCCATAATCCCTTGTGGCCCCCTTTCCCCTACAACGAAAGAAGATCATAACTGAGTAAGCCAGTATTGTTGCCGTCATGCTGTGTTTTAAATGGACAGACTAATATTGTTTGTTGATCACACACATAAAGTAGAACTCAACCCTACCCCTGTCTCCTTTTGATCCAGGATATCCCCTGTCTCCCTTCGGCCCAGGTATTCCTGGAGGGCCCATAATGGCGCCATGTGCTGTGGTACATGGAACAAATTAGTTATTTATGAATCCTGCATGAAGTTCTACCCTCCTATGAAATATCACTGTGTGCCATGCAAGGCATTCATTTTTCTCAAAGCCATTTTGTTATGCTTAGGTACATACAACAAGTTCTTACTTCTAAAGAAGTCCAAAAGATCAGTTGTCACGTTGCCGTGGTACCCAATGATGCTGCTGTATCCTGGAGCTCCACGGGGACCAGGTGGTCCTGGAGGGCCCTGTTGTCCATGAACACCCCAACGTTCCACAGCCTGAGGATCCTCCAAAATTATGTCCCTCAGGAGACCCTGACCTGAAGGAGAGTACCATTATTCAACCCTTAGGTTAGTGCTGTGGAAATGGATTCCACTTTAGTGTACCTGAGAATACTTACTCTTGATATACTCAGTCACTTTCAGAGCGACATTAGAATAGTCCGATGTTTCTGTCCATCTTCCATTGTAGGCATACCCATTACTACTTTGGCTACGACTCCCATCACTATCCACATGGTATCCTTGGCTGCTGCTGTGACTGTATTCACGGGTACCGCTCTGAGCACGCTCATGGCCAGTCCCCAGGATGTAGCCACTGTCACCACGTTCTCCCTTCTCTCCACGGGGACCGGGAGGCCCTGGTGGGCCTGTGATGGAGCGACGCACGCTTTCATCTACAGCAACACAAAACTGAGGATTAGTCTCTTTTAGGCTGTGAAAATAAACCAGACAGCAATACTCTGCATTGTGAATTGGATGCAGACATTGGCACAGTTTCTCCAAGTTGTAGAGGTGGAGTAAAAGGTATGAATTTACCGCTAAAGTAGTTCCGCAAAAAGGCAAGCATCCAGTCCTGTTCTCCATGTTCTCTGTATGACACCAGTCCTCTGGAGTCCCCTGGAGGTCCCTGTGGTCCCATTGGCCCCGGGGGTCCTGGAGGTCCAGGAGACCCCTTGAAGCCAGTGTCTACAGAAAATATCAAAGATCATAAATCTAAAGGGTTTTGCAGTACGCTGGTTAAAGCCATTGTGTGAAGAGAATAAACATTCATTTGCACATTTAAGACCCTTCAACCTTCTAAAAATCTGTTGTAGCCATTAATTATTTGAATATGCTGTCCTGACTCTCACCTCTTGTCTCTTCCTTTCTTTTCATTTTTTGTACTGACACAATTTATATTCAATTTCAATCAGACTAACAAAAGTCACAGAGTTTAACTTAATAGCTGTACCTATTCTGGAACTGAGTGTTCCCCCTACATTATTACTTGAAATCAGTTTGTCGTCCATGCAACAGATGTCCCTGAGCTCATATACGAACCCTGCAAGTAGATCTTGATGTCTTCCAATCTGTAACCAGAAGCACTGGACACACCAGAAACAAAACCTGGAGGACCAACTGGACCTGGAGGTCCTCTGCTCCCTGGAGGCCCGGGTGGACCTGGGGGTCCTGGTCGTGAAATGTACTCAACCTTCTCTAATGCTGTCAAAGAAGACAGTCAACACATGTTCAGATGTTTTGGTGCAAACTAGCACACCACAGATATGGGAATAAATAACGGCTCTAGGAGAACACTGTGTACAAAATCCACAGTGAAGCACTTACTGGGAAGGTGGGAAGATCCTGGCCCAGGTGGACCAGGAGGGCCAGGTGGTCCAGGAATTCCAACCAGCCCACGTTCTGAGAACACAGGTGTGTCCAGTCATTGTGTCACGTTACTTTAAACACCAGACAAGAAGCTTACTCTTTATCTAACAAAGGTAAGATATCATGGGGGATATGCTCACACGTGCGTGCACGCACACACACACACATTATTCAAACAGTTTAGTGATAAAATAGCCTACGCTTTATCGATGCTAAAATTGCAAAAGAAACAAAAAAAAACCTGAAACAACTAAAAGTATTGACTGGATTTTTACTACAGGTGAACTTACCGTTCAAGATTCCAAGGACTCGGCTAGCTACTTCCTGAGCATTAAACGAAGTTTGAACCACACCAGGTGGTCCAGGAGGTCCAGGTGGACCAATCAGGTACTGCCTTACCTCGTCCCCTTGAAAAGAAAAACATTGAAAGTTATGTACACTGTAAGCCATAAACGTCCTTAGTGATTTAAATGGCTAATTTGTACACTGATCATCAGTGTTTGTAGGTTTAGTGGAATTTACTACTGCTGTATTTCTATTAAAGCATTTAAATGTCCCTGCTTGTGAACTGAGGCATCAAATTGTATTTCCAGACAGTTCAATGAAACCCAGAAATTATTTTCAATGGGATAAAATTGACTGACAGGTAATAAAACTGGTCACTCACTGTGCATTATTGCAATGATATCACTGACGGACACAGACCCAGGGGGACCAGCAGGACCTGGTGCACCAATGGCAATGCCTGTACCTAAAACCACCATACTAATTAATAATGTGGCAGAACACGACTGGCAATTCCTTTCTTTATCACTGAATTTGTGTTAACATTATTGGTTGCCTAAAGCTTCATGCTGTACACATTGACTCACGTTGGATGTAGGAAACCACCTGGGAGGCCAGGTCCTCCACAGAGTAAGCTCCCAGAGCGGAGGCACCGGGGGGGCCAGGGGCCCCAGGGGGGCCCTGAGGACCAACAAAGTAGGGCCTCACAGAATCACCTGCAACAGAAACATCATAACTACACTGCTATCAAGACATTATCCATGGCTCTTTGATTATATCTCTCTAAGTATTATATTTTTAATATAAATTAAGTATTTTTTAAGGTACTTACATTACCTATGTACACAATTAGTTTACTAATGTTAGATACATGTTGTGTGCATCTGTTTTCATCAGTTGTTTGAAATGTCCAGCTGTACAGATGTCACGGTGAAATGCTAAGTTCTCTGCTAACAAACTTTATTACAAAGTGAAGTACAAACAGACAGAGTGCTACGTACTTTGCAGGTACTCCAGAACATACTTGCGGACATCTATCCCAACTGACCCACCACCTGAATGACCCGGGGTCCCGGGAGGGCCAGGAGGGCCAGGAGGACCTGGTAGCCCTTGTGAAATCCTTGAAGTTGCACCACCTGGCAGGTTCAGAATGGTCACTCCGTACACAATCAAACTCATATCCCAAAAGGAAGGAAAATTTCTCATAACAGTTCAGTTTGCTTATAGTCCAGAGACTTGTGCAAAGCAACCTTCAGTTAGCTACCTGAGCATATTACAAAGACAAGCCAGGCAACTCAAGGTCCAAAAAAACTACCAATACTTAAAGAATTTACTGCTTTACTGCATTAATAATTTGGCAAATTATCTCACAGTGTTTCCACAGTAAATGTAGCTCTAATGACAATGTATTCTGAAACATGCAGGACCATATTTCTTATGTTAGTGACCCTGTTACCTCTAGAAGAGCCTGGAATACCAGGAGCTCCAGGAACTCCAGCTTCGCCTAGAAAACAGAAGAAAAAAGCATTATGTGACTCATAACAGTATATCACACACACAAACATGTATGTAATACAAACAGGACATTAAGAAAAAGAAGGTAGGATGCTTCATTAAAACACAATTAAACATTTAACAGAAGTCAACCCAGTCGACCCAATTGATGTCAAGCATATCCACTGACCAGTTGGAGGTAGGTAAATGTTTATTGTTTGAGGGCAGCCTGTTACCTTTTGGTCCCTGTGGCCCTGAGGGGCCAGGTGGCCCAGTGATTCCTGGTGGACCCATGAGTCCAGGAGCGCCAGCAGGTCCTGGGCCACCTGCACAGAGACAGCAGTTTTCATGACTGGCTAAAGAGCACTTCTCAGGTGTCGGCATCCTTATGAATTGTGTTAACT
This sequence comes from Chitala chitala, assembly GCA_025773905.1. Classification (NCBI taxonomy): domain Eukaryota; kingdom Metazoa; phylum Chordata; class Actinopteri; order Osteoglossiformes; family Notopteridae; genus Chitala; species Chitala chitala. The sequence continues at coordinate 24,152 of JABJVR010032029.1, forward strand.
GTGTTTCATCGAACAGTGGAAAGAATTCAGTGGTGCGGTAAGCATTGAAAGTAAAACCTTACCTCTTCCAGGATCACCTGGACTTCCTGGAGACCCAGATAGGCCTGGTTGACCTGGTTCACCTGAAAAGTTAGAGAAATATGTGTTCAGTAATTACTGACACTTGCTGTAGTGTGAAGTCACCATATCAACTCACTAATGATCAAATTAGTCTAGGTTGCAGAGCATATCCACATAAGTACATTTAAACTGACAGCTTCATCTGTATAGATCAGGGGTGGCCAACCACAGTCCTGGGGGGCCTTAATTACAGTGTTAATCCAGTAATTCTCAATAATATTTATTCATTTTAAATAAGAATTTTAAAAGCATGATAAAGACTTACTGATGTTAAATTTTTTAAAACATGTGTTAACATGTGGTACATTTTATTCCTATTGTTAATAACCACTTAAGTCGCTGCTTAAGCATTCTTTGTTATTGGCAATTGTTTCTGCTATTCATTAATTATGACAATTCAAATACAATTAGTAATGACAAGTTTGAATTAAAGACCTTGAAGAATTATCCATACATTTTCTGCAATAGTTCTGATAACCTGTGTGCTTTATAATCATGTTACTGATCATAAAGCACAACAGTCTCACTTTTATCAATAATTTAAAACAACTAAGCACAGACAATTATAGAGAACGAGGATAAACGATGATGTACTTGATTTTTAATTAAGACAGTGGGCAAATTAAATTGACTGAACTGGCTGATACAAAAAAAAAAAACCTGCACCCACTGGGGCCCCCCAGGACTCTGGTTGGCCTCCCCTGGTACAGATCACATCAAAAGTCTAAGAGATTCCCTAATCTGTCTGTGACACTACTTCTTTAAATCTCACAGAATACAGTAAGGGGCAGAGGTCTTCACACAGGAACGTGATGCAAAAGCTGGTTTACTGGGTAGCAAGAGTACATCATAAAGACACCATATATACTGTATATCTGTACATCATTAGCAACAGTAAAACCTTTTTACCTTGGTATCCTCTTGGTCCCTGGTTACCTGAAAAATGGAGTGTAAAGTGAATCATTCATTCCTGCCTAGAGCTGGGATTTGTCACGATAGGTCAACTCTCACATGTCATGTATAATGTACCCAGCCACTATCCCAGTGCTTATCCCCTGCAGGGTTGCATATGGCCTGGAGCCTATCCCAGGCAGCCCAGAACACAAGGCAGAGTACACCTTAAACAGGGCACCAGTCCAATTTAATCTCTAATTCTGTTTCTGTTGAACCAAATGGGTTCTACCTTGTGCTCCTTTGATTCCAGGGGGCCCAGGAGGTCCAGGTGGACCAGAGAAAAATGTTCCTGATAAACAAGCAAAATAAATGAGCATTACTTGGCAGATCATCACTTTTCCATACACCATACGTCTAAGACTTTTAAAAGCATGTGAAAGTGTTTCTGGTTTTTATACATATAACCTTACAGTATATGGTCAATTGACTTACAAGGGGGACTAGCAGGCGATTTTTAACCAGTTCAAAATCTTTTTGAATTATCATCCCAGCACTATTGTTAATAAAACTGTACACTTTTAATATGATAACACTTAAACATACAGACAGAAAAATTACAAACGGGAAAATTGTAAGCTTTGTCTCCTAATCACTCTTTTAAATGCTGTCTTAATAATAGAAAATGAAATGAAGACACATTTTCAAATGAAGATTGTAAAACATAGTACATAGTATGTAAAAATTAATTCTCAGACTTTGCTAGCTTTGAAACAATCTGCCATGAATGTACAGTGTAACATAAAGCTAAATGTATGAATGCATAAACTTCAGAAGAGGTTAGTTTTGTCTAATGGTACCAACAGGGTTAGTTAAGTACCTGAGTTTGGCACATAGTTGCCAGAATCTCCCTTCTCGCCTGGAGGACCTGGCTGGCCATATCCTGGTTAAGGCAGAATCATTTGTGACATAGACAAGAATATTTTTACTTTACACAAAATTTATGTGGGCCTTCTTCATACTGGGCTATTTTTGACATGTTAAAAGGAACACTGACCTGGTGTTCCTGGTGGACCTGGGGGACCTGGTGGACCTTGCCTAAAATCTCCTAGGTAAGAAAAAACATTTTGGTTACCTTATGTGAATAATAATTATGTATTTTGCATGCTGATCGTTATTTCAAGGAGTTTGACAGTTATGTGAGAGAACTGGACAGAATTTAAACCTAAACAAAAATTTTGGTTAGGCATGGCTTGGAACAAAAATATTTATTTTTTTGGGTTACCTGGAGGACCAGGTGGACCAGGTGGCCCAGGTAGACCTCTGGAGCCTGATAAAGTTGAAACATCCGTAGATGTGCCTGAATGATAGAGGGAGTGAAAATTTAAGCAACAACCTGAAGGCAAAAACATACATCAGACTGATGCAATTGATGTAATTTTCTCAGTACTTCCTAACTGGGTCATCTTCATCATTACTATCCCCTCTTGATCTTATATGTAAGAAAGGTAAATGGGCATCGAGTATAGTAAGTATAGTATTAGGATTATACCAGGAATGACTGCAAATGGGCACTTACTTGTGGATCTGTAAGTATCAACAGAGATACCAGCTTCTCCTTGGTTCCCTTGGTCTCCTTTGGCTCCCTTGGGTCCTGCACATGTAGAAAGGCACACTATTTATCCAGACTATGATCCTTACAAACTTAGGCTAGATACTGCTTTTACATAATAACAATTTTCACTCCCTAATACATTCTTATTTTATGGATTGTCATTATTAAAATAGGAAAACAAAACCCACCAGGCTGACCAGACTGACCAGGCTGCCCAGCTGGGCCAGTTGGACCTGGAGAAAGAAAGAATACCATCACTGACCCTTTCTCTGGTGTAAGAATGAAGTATGCAGGTCTGCACATCCTTCTGAAGCAAGGTTTTCATGCGTGAGTACCAGTAGTGAAGCTTCTTAAAAGATTTGCACCTACAGTACAACGGTCAGCTTTTTCCACCTCACCTGAAAGTCCAGGAGGTCCTGCAGGGCCAGGTGGGCCAGGGTTCCCTGGAGGTCCAGGGATGCCCACAGTAGCGGTGCCACTTCCTAAAGAAAGAGAGAAATATGTGTCTCATTGACATTGGCAAAGCCAAGGGAAAGATTGGCCAACCACACCCCCCACCCAAAAAAAAATCATAACAATGAAAATTAGTAACAGAAATTAAAATTACCACAGAAAACTATCATGCCAATATATCTCTAATCTTCTAAAACCATATAACCCAACTCAGTTGCTAGTGAATAACTGCTACTCAAGGTCCCTAAAGTCAGGGTGAGGAGTCAGAATGCGCCTTTTCTGTTGTGGCGCCCAAACTTTGGAATGAGTTGGCCCTTTTTAGTCAGACAGGCCCCCTCTCTTTCTGTATTTAAAACTCATCTTAAGACTTTTTTATTTTCATTGCCTTTTAATGTAGTATAATTTTCTTCATCTCTTTCATAAGTTGCAGTGATGGTAGTCATTCTATTGTCTCTTGTTTTAATGTTTTAGGATCATTGCTACTTATTTTATTGTCTCCATTTTATTTCTATTTTATTGTACAGTAATTAGTGTTTTATTTACTTTATGGTACATCTGATTGTCGTTCCATAGCTTGTTTGAATGTGTTCTTCTTTTAATTATTTCTGTTGTTAATGTCTTCTTGCCCTTTTGATACTGTACAGCACTTTAGACAAAAATACTGTGTTTAAATGTGCTATATAAATAAATTTGACATTGACACTGACGGGGGTTTGTCTGCATATTAAACATCACTATACCTGAGGTGCTTTTTGCACTCACCTGCACTGATGACTTTTCCAGGCTCACCTGGATCACCTGGAAATTTTATGCAATGTCCATTAATGTCGCATTGCAAAAGTTACAATGACACACTGTAACTGTAGGGGAGAATCTGGAATAATACCGTTTGTGTATTGATATTGAAAAATGGGAAAATGTTTATCTATACACACTTCCTGTTTGTAAATATACCTTTGGCACCAGGCTGTCCTGGATTTCCTGGTGTTCCTGTGAACAAGTACAAAAAGCCCATTCATGAGTGTTTGAAAAGTGCACATAGACATACACACACAAAAAAACACACATACACACACACACACACACTCACACACGTGCAAACACACTGGCAATTACTTTAAAGTTACCATTAAAAATGAATTTTAAACAGAGATTATTAAGCACAGCAAATGCATTGATCTCCTGGGCTGTGTTCAGAAATTGCATGTGAGACTAAAAGCAAGTGTGCAAGTATAACATAAGAGGTATGTTGTAAAGTTTCTCTGAAAATATGCTTATGTCTTTGAGCATTTCTCATATTATAAGACATGAAGTGGACTAAAGACTTGGCTTCGTGCGGTTTTCCGGGTTCCTTAAAAGAAGCGAGTTGCAGTGAATGTGTGTGTAGGGTTATCTCACTACCGTATGCAAATGCCGATCTGCTGCTTGAGGTAGCATCTCTTTGACAGAAGACAGTCAAGAAACTATGTTAAAACTTTCAAAACTTTCATGCAATTGGTTCATAACTATAAACAATTCATCCATCCATTTTCCAAATGTTTGTCCTACACAGAGTTGTGGATATAATTATAGCCATTAACGTTAAATTATTATCATGACACAATTCTAGTTTTGATTTCCATTAAACAAATGCGCAAACATTATTGTGTTGTCCTTCAGATGTGATAGGCTATGGTAATTATTTGTGCATTTGTTATGAATCAGTATGAATTTGAATTACTGAATAATACTTATTAACATCAGTAGTCTTACATCAAAATGCAAATATATAGATTGCATTAATTTGAGTTCTATTGGAAAAATTAATATATTTTCAGAGTTTTCATTCCAGTAATTAGTGTTTAAACAAACACATTACAAGTTATAAACAGCATTCATGTTTCATTCACAAAGCCACATAGTTGATGTTTTTTATTCTGAGATGAATATGGGTTTGACTCCATACCTGTTGCATTGACTGACAATAAAAAATAAAACTTGCATACCTGGTGGTCCTTGTAGCCCAGGAGGTCCTATAATTAAAACAATTGTGAACTAATCAAACTAAATTTAAACACATACCTGCTGTGCTTTTATACAGCATGCTAGAACTAACTGTAGGCTATGAATGGGCACCTGTCAATTTACTGGTAGATTTCAACAAAAATTTTACATTTTACCTTGGACTCCTGCATCACCCGGTGATCCAGTTGGACCTCTGAGTCCTGGAAATCCAACTGGTCCTTGTTCACCTGGAAATAACATGTCATTTTCATCAGCAGTTCTGTGTGATAACCTGCAATACATTTCTAGACTTTACGCCATCTTTTACATCCCAACACATCAAATAATAGCAAAATACTGTACGCACACCAGGTGGAAATATATCTGCTTGCATTCACAGAGATGTTTTAAATTATATGATTGCTGTAGTAAATCATTGCCTTGAATGAGATACAGGATGACTGGGGTATATTTCAGATTATACATATATACAGTGACAAAAGTGTGCCTCTCTCTACACAAACACACCTACACCAGGTGACACTTACCTCTCAGACCTTTGTCCCCATCAACACCAGGGGCACCTGTTTAAAAACCACATTGTCAAACATTTAAACAATTTCCCTTTTGTGTTTTCATTTATTAAACAATCAGAACATTTTTGTGAAGCCCTGAAACTTCAGTTTTTTTATTTAATTTTTATGAGTGCAAATCCAAAGCCATGGCCTGCCATCTTACACTCAGCCGCTGACCTACCTGTGGATCCTTTTGGCCCTTTCTCACCAGCAATACCTGGCAGTCCAGGTAGCCCTGGTTCACCTGTGAGGTGGGATCATGGTCACATCAGCCAGTGGAGCATTTCATCTATCCATTAACATGCAATCCCAGAACATATCCTCCACCAAACAATGTAATACATCTTTGGAACACTGTATGCCAGCAGTTTGCAAAGAAACTCAGGTGAGCTTGGAGTGGTACTAACCTGGAGCACCACGTGGGCCTTTCTCTCCTTGGTCACCTGCAACCAAAAATAGCACATAAACCAAATTGGCAAGCGCCATCTGACTGGCCAATGCGATAGCAGAAGCAGCTCAACGGTATGTTAAACTAGACTCAATGCCTACAGCTTCAACACAGTTCAGACAAGTAAATTCACAGTGGGAGTTCTGTAAGCCTACCCTTGAGTCCCTGTATCCCTGGTAGTCCTCCTTCTCCTGCAGGAGAAGCCATTGTTTTAGCAAAGGTTCAACAGACGCAGCCCACACATTCATTGCTAATGTATTAGTATTTATTGAAACGACTGGCACTATCACAATCAGCTGAATTGCGTAACATCCTGCAGTAAATGCAGAGTTAGTGGTTGTAATGTACCTTTAGGTCCAGATGGTCCTGTTTCTCCACGGAAGCCCTGTGGACCTGGTTCTCCTGAGAACATTACAGCAGAAATTAGTTATAGAGGTCAAATAAATTTATAAAATAACGTAGTGAATTAAACCATTTCGTAACTCACCTGGTACTCCAGTGGCACCTTGTGCACCAACCATACCTTACACAGCAAAAGGGAACATCGCTGTAAAATGCCTTGTGATATTGATCAATTATATGCATTTTAGATAAATCTGCACATGTAATTGGTGAATTTGAAAAAATTATCATACCTTTAGGTCCTGTTGGACCAGGTGGTCCAACAATTCCAGGTATTCCAGGTACACCAGGAGACCCTGCATACACATGGCCAATGAGAAGCTCACCTCAGTTCTGTAACTCTTCTGTAACTCGATTATTCAGCACAGCACAGATTTCAAATTAGCATAATGTTCAAATAATATCATAATATATACGATTTAACCTGAGGTTCATGTTAACTAATGCTGAGAGTAACTGATTTTCAAAGCATTCAGTACATGGAAATAGCAGTACTTGCTTAAACTGGTCAGTGATTGGACAGCAGGTGTAAATCTCGTCCAGTGGAAGTCATAAGGTTGCCTACATTCACTACCAACATCTCCTGACATATCGTTAATGCACTGCTGTTAAAGCATTGAAAACCATGGTAACCTAGGTGGGACCACAAATGTGCTTATGACTTCAGCTTTTCCATTTTCAAAGATTCATCCTTGACATTTGTGGACATTTTTTAACCCTATTGTATTTTCTTGACAGTCTACAGCTCAACAAAATCAGCACTGTGCAAATTTCCAGTATAGATAATAGACTGGCTACACTGCCCTCATTTTGAAATAGTTTTTATATTAAAAATTATGTTAAATGTTTGAACCAGCTTGAAAACCCCTCAGCTACACTAATATAGTACTGATAAGCGACCACAGGCACCATCTGTCAGAACAGTGTCTTCAACTAAGCAAATCAGTGACGGCTGGTACAGTAACAACGTTCTCACCACGTCATCGACAAATTTAAATTTTACACATTAAATGCTGTGCTGTTCTAAATTCTAAGGCGGCCTGGTGGCTCAATGGGTAGAAGATCAGGCTGGGATGCCAAAGTCTCCTGGTTTGAATCCTCACTCGGCCACCAGGTGTGCTCTTCAGTAAGACACCCACCTCCAGCTCATTGTAACACATATGTGAAATGTTGTAAATCGCTTTGGATAAAAGTGTCTGCTAAATTACTAAATGGACAAAATGAATTCTGCCGGCTGTAGAAGACTAGAGTGTTGGTTCAGGTTTCCTGTCACCTGACTACACTTATTTACTGCACGAACATACCAGGTGATGACATACTATGTGACTTCCATACCTCTGTCTCCTTTCTCTCCAAACCCAGGTGGTCCGGTTTCCCCACGGGGCCCCGCAGGGCCCTCTCTTCCTCTGAGCCCAGAGGGTCCCTCAACTCCTATCTCCCCTAAACGCAGAGAAGCAACACACCTCCGTGGCGTCACGAAGCTCCCAAAACAGTACAATCTGCAATGCCTACCTCTGTGCAATTAAAGCTATTTTAGAGATTGTGTCAAGTGACAAACGGTTAGCTTTTTTATGTCAGGTACCTTGATTTCCTTTCTGACCTTTGGGTCCCTCTGGTCCTACATGCCCAGCCACACCTGGTACACCTGACAAAATGGACAAGGTGATAGAACCACAGGTTGCAACAGTGCTATATGGCCCAGAGTTTTACTGCACTAATTCTACTGCATGTACAGGATTTACCTGGAGTTCCTGGATAACCTGCATCACCTGAAAATGACAGTAGAAGCACAATCAACAGTGTGATTCTCTCACTGTTACAATGCAGCATCTGACAAACACCAGTCAGCCATAACACTATGACCACTGACAGGTGAAGTGAATAACAATGATTATCTCTTCACAATGGGACCTGGACATGGATGGGACATATTAAGCAGCAAGTGAACAGCCTGTCCCTGAAGTTGAAACAGTGGAAGCAGAAAAAATTGGCAAAAATAAGAATCTGAGTGACTTTGACCAGGGACAAATTGTGATAGCTAACATACTGCCTCAGAGCAACTCCACAAATGCAGCTCTTGTTGGATGTTCTTGGTCTGCAGTGGTCAGGACCTAACAAAAGTGATCCAAGGAAGGAAAACCGGTGAGCCAAAAACAGGGTCATGGGCAGCCAAGGCTCATTGATGCATGTGAGGAGTAAAGGCTGGCCCATTTAGTCCCACCCAATAGAAGAGCTAGTGTAGCTTAAACTGCTGAAAAAGTTGATGCTGGTTCTGATGTCAAAGATGTCAGAACACACAGTTCATCGCAGTTTGTTGTGAATGGGGCTGCACAGCCATACACCAGTCAGGGTTCCCATGCTGACCGGTGTCCACTGCCAAAAGCACCTACAATGAGCACGTGAGCATCATAACTGGACCATGAAACAATGGTCCAGTTAGTGGCCTGGTCTGATGAATCATGTTTTCTTTTACATCATGTGGATGGCCAAGTGTGTATGTCACTTACCTGAGGAAGAGATAGCACCAGGATGCACTATGGGAAGAAGGCAAGCAGGCGGAGGCAGTGTGATGCTTTAGACAATGTTCAACTGGGAAACCTTGGGTCTTTCATTCGAGTGAATGTTACTTTGGAAAAACAAGTCTGATCCATGGAGGCCCCACCTTGCAATTTACAGGACTTAAAGGATCTGCTACTGATGGCTTGGTGCAAGATAGCACAGTATACCTTCAGAGGTCTAGTGGAGTCTATACCTCAGTGGGTCAGGGCTATTTGGGCAGCTAAAGGGGGACCTATTCAATTTTAGGTCATAATGTAATGGCTGTACACAGTCCCTATTACCCTAGGTACAAGGTTCACTATGTGTTTCAGCTATGTGAAAACACAACCAAAATTTACCCAGCAAGTCTGCAACACTTACCTTTAAGCCCTGGAGGTCCCACTTCACCTAAAATAATAAGAGTGTCAAATGTTAAATCTGAAAGGAAGATTAATAAGAATGAACTTGCTTGCTGATATTGTTGGTCTTTCATTAATCCCATGGGTCTGAAAAGCACTTACCTCTGAGACCTGGCTCTCCTCTTTCTCCTTTTATAGAGGGCGCCATTAATGCTTTAAAAATATAAGGACCATTGATCAGCCTCATGACATGCATACAGGTTATCACAGTATATGAACCTTAACCTGGACTAAGATTTCAGAAGAGCTCCCAGTAACCAATGCAGATCTGACAAATAACCAATCAGGCCCAGTGCAGGTGAGCAGCATGCCACTTTCTTTTACCTCTGAAAGATTCAGACTGAAGCTCAGATCTCAGCAGTTCCTTGATACGACTGGTTTCCTCCACGGTAAAGGTATTGGTTCTGATAACTTCAGGGTTATCGAATGTAAATTGGCCAGTGTATGGCCTGCCCTCCAGGGCGGCGACACGAGCCTTCAGATTCTTTACCTCTTCCGCTGCGGTAGGGCCAAACGGCACACGGTAAGCATCGCAAAACAGACCCGACAAGTTCCCACAAAATCCCCCACCTCAGATTTGTTTTGCTGTCCCAGGTGCTGTCACAGACAAGGTTGGCGCCACCCCAGACAGTCTGCAGGTACACTTAATGCAATGGTTACTTCTTCTTCCTCGTTCGGCTGCTCCCTCTCGGGGTCGCCACAGCGGATCATCCTTCTCCATGCCAACCTGTTCTCTGCAGCTTTCTCTGTCAGTCCAACCTCTCACATGTCCTCCCTCACTACATCCATGAACCTCCTCTTTGGCCTTCCTCTTCTCCTCCTGTCTGGCAGCTCCATCTTTAACATTCTTTTCCCTATATAC
>JABJVR010032108.1:0-34417 GCA_025773905.1 Chitala chitala
TGTTGTGTGTGTGTGTGTGTGTGTGTGTGTGTGTGTGTGTGTGTGTGTGTGTGTGTGTGTGTGTGTGCACATGTATGTATATGAATCACTAGCAATCACTTTAGGTCTTTTTTATCCTGTATACTTCATGGCTTTTGTCTTGGAACAGCAGTAAAGCAATAAAACAATCAAACTGCTTTTCAGATGGTTTGAAATGAGATGTATGTCTTGGCTTTGCACACACATTGACATAATAATAGTTATAATGTAACCATTTCGGTCTGTTTGTCAATAGCCCTAAGTATGCTGCAGGCCAGCAGTGTTGCTACGACAGCAATGGCACCCAGGTTCTGACAGCCGATTCCATTGGGGGAAGCACTCCAGACCGTGGGCACGACTGGGGCTCGCCGCCCTATAGATGGCCTCCTAGGGTCCCCGGTCTCTCCCATTGGGTTTATGATGTGCTCAGCTTCTACTACTGCTGCTTGTGGTCCGACAACTGCCACTATTACTTTGCCCGCCGTCCGTCTTCTGACTGTAGGACCTACAGGGCACCCAGAGCAGGTGGGAGGTCTGGTGAAACGCTCAGCCAGTAGACCCGTCCTGATGTCATACAGTGATCTGCTCTGGTTAGCCACATAGCTTGCTTAGCTTTCAGCATGTGGTGTTTCAGTTCTCTTAAGAGCTAAATGGGTATTGCAAAAACAGACAGATGTACGTAAGTGCAAAGCTCAGGTCTCTAGAACATGTCGGTTGTAACCAGAGTGTTGAATTTTTAATAGCTTAGGAGATAAGACACTGTGTGAAAAAGCAGAATGCTCTCCTGCTTTTTCGAAAGCAAGTCTTTCTTCTGTTCTTAGGAGTGGTGTTTGGTGACCCACACATCGTGACGTTTGATGGCACCACTTATACCTTCAATGGTCAGGGCGAGTACTACCTGGTACAGGCTGCTGTTGAAGAGCTGACAGTTCAAGGGCGCACCGAACGGGTCAAGATGGAGAATGGTGAGAGGATAACTTTGCCTGATGGGATCTGGCTGGCACGCCCCCCAGCGTTCCTGACATCCCTTCCTCAGAGTGTCCCTGTCATTCTTTGTCTTAAACGCAAACGTCAGTCTCTGATGTCTCATTTTGTTTTGCGTCATTTGTGACTTTCTTGTCACTATCTCATCTGTTTTGGTGGAACCCATTTGCAGGCACATTTTCTTTGCTCATTTTTAAATCTCTGTGATCGTATGAGAGCTACTGTGGTGATAGAGATATGTAGAGGTACTCTGTTTATTAGTCGATCAAGAAATCGATATAAACAAGGGTCCAGGACATGATCACAGACCTTGGATGAATAACAACACCGCCTTTAGCTGTGAAGTTGTTGGGTTTGTTCAGTGACCCTAATGAGCAGTTTTTGGTGTATGTGCCTGCCCTATTACCTGGGACATGAACTTAAGCTGCCATGCTAACCAGTCAGTTGCTGCTCCAGGTACCCTAGCGAGGGCAGCCAGGCTTTCTGCTGTAGCCATGAAGGAGAGGATGTCCGATGTTGTCGAGGTGCGCCTGAGCTCCCAGCCAAATCACCTGGAAGTCCTGAGGAACCAGCAAGTTCTCTCCTTCACCGAGCAGAACTGGATGGACCTATCAGGTCGGACTTCCCCTCTCCTGCCTTTTGAGTCCACCTGGTGGGTCACGGTGGTTCATCAGTGCCATCAGTAGCTCAAAAACACATTATTATCCTCTTTGGATAGCTTCCAATAGTTCGTGCTGAGATGAGTGGGAAGGCACTGCTAGGCTTTGCATGAGCTGACTTACACACACGTGTGGATTCATGCTCTTGATGTTCCTCTTTGATTAGCCTTTGCTCTCTTGGCAGAGGCGTATATTGTGGTTGTTACGTGGGAGATGATGGAAAAATTACGATAGAGACATAAATTCTATAATCTGCTGACTGACACTGAAGATAAAAAGGAGATTGCTGTGGAGTTAACTCCTGCTTAACTGCATACGTGTTCAAAGTAGTGTTTATAGGAGGATATAGGCCTAAGGCATTGAAGGTTTATCTTCTGAAGAACAAGCAAAACTATTTATTTGATGAATAATGCTGTATGATGTTACATTGGACCAAACCCTAACCAACAGAAGCTGTGAAATGGGGCATTACAATCGTAGAACATGTAAAAAAAAATGTGAAGCCATGGTTTATGAAGGACATAAAGGAAATGCAAGGACTTGATGAGAATCAAGGAGGGCTTAATGTTGTGACACCATTGCGTGTGCTGTAATATTGGTTTCTCTGTTCTCCCAGGTGTGTTTGTGTTTTCTCCGATCCCCCAGAATGTCACTGTCATGTTCCCCTCGGGGGCGGGGGTGGAGGTGCGGGCACGGGGGGGCGCCATGGTCGCCACAGTGCTTCTCCCAGAAGAGTTCACAAACCACACGCTTGGCCTGCTGGGCCGGATGAATGACGACCCCACTGATGACCTCGTCTCCAATGACGGCCAGGTCCTGCCCAGCGATCAGAGTGGCCCAGAAGACTTTTTCCGCTTCGGAGCTGGCTGTATGTAACAGTTTTACTAGACAGTAATATTTCTTTCAGTGCTTTCACCCTAATTGCCTTGCACTACAAATTCAACTTGATATTCAAAACCACAGTCAGTCAAAGGTAAAAACGTGTACAGTTTAATGTAATAGATGTGAATATTCTTGTTGCATGTTCATTTTTTCAAAAATGAACGGTAATTGGTGCATTAAGCAAAAAACAAAGGGCATTAACAGAAGCATGGAGTCACTAATTGTACAATGTGACTTTGGAGTTTAGTGTGTACATTTTACTGCGGTCCTTGGACCTTTTTACACTTGATTTTATACATGTATACAGCTTTACTTTAAATACATTTGTGAAGCTCTAAAGTGACAAAAGCAATTACTGTGTTTAATGCTACAGCAGCTGCAAGCCCAAAATGATGGCACAGAAAGTTTTGGTCAGTTTCACTTGCTGTGTTTGTGTACGTAGCTAAGCTTAGTGAGAGTGATGCAATACCCATAGAGTTAAGGTGAGGGACTGGCTAGATCCCAGGAGCAGCTTTGGGTAAGCGGGGTTGTTATTCTACCTTCCAAGTTGGCAAGGTGCGATGATACAAATTTAGCTTTACACGAGCTGATTCAAAAATTCGACAGAATGACTCATGTTTCTTTCCTTCTGTTATTGGTAAACATTTATACGGTTTGGTTGCAGTGACATGGTGTACGACCGTGTTGTACGGGCTGATAAACATTTTGCCCAGGGAGGAATGTGAGTCGGTTAAACTTCATTAATCAAGAAGTGCCAATCTGTCAGACAGCCAGATCTTATATACACAAACCTAGTTAAATGTGTATGGAAACATTTTGCACAGGATAAGACTATAGGGTTTATCCACACAGACAATTCATCATGTCACCGGTCTCAGAGATAACAGTACAAGATGCTTCTCAAAATTCAGATAACTGTTGTTCCATGTTAGTTTTCTGCCACGTACTGTCTGTCCAGATCCCTGTTTATAATGCTGCGGCAAGGGTGCGACAGTTTGCCATTTCAGCATTTCAGAGGGCATCACTTCTTTCAGGGTGCATTGCGAACGAGACGTCCCTCTTCACGTATGACACCGATTACCTGCTTAACACCTACTACTTTGCACTGAAACACGACCCAGACTTTGTGCCCGCCTTCTCGGTCTCGGACGAGCCCGGCGACCCGTTGCAAGGGGAGATGGCGGAGTTATGCAAAGGCGAGGCCTTCCCGCTTTGTCGCTATGACACGCTGGTGGCTCGCAGCCTTGACATGGGTAACGCCACCAGAGTGGCCTTCCAAGCACACAAGACACTTATGGCCGACCTGGAACCAGGTAAGACATCTGTCTGAACCCTGCACTGGTTTGCCGTTACAATCCGTATTTATCCTAAGGGTCTCTGTAAACTTTATTCTGCTAAAGTAACTTTAGAGTGTGCCTTGAATTACTGTTGAAATAACAATTAATTAGTAACTTTTGAGTTTTGTTTTTTTTTTTTTTAATAAGTAGTTATTGAAATAGATTCAGGGAATACAGAATGGTAACTGTGATTGCCAGTACACTGCATGGCACTTTTAATAAATGGAAGTGCAAATGTCACAAACAGGAAAACTGACATTACATGTAAAATCTTAACTGTAAAGTGAGTTCCTGTCTCCTGTGTCCAGTGGTGTCTTGTGGATGGTTGGCTCCACCAAAAGATGGCAAAAAAGAGGGCACGCGGTACCTCCAAGGGGCAGCCATCACGTTTTCCTGCAACTCCGGTTATACTCTGTCTGGGTCAGCAACCCGTACCTGTGGAGCAGACGGCCAGTGGTCAGGCGATCCCACCCACTGCACCAGGGGTACATCGGTGCCTTGCAGCTCACATCACACCCTTCTGTGCCTTTTTTTTCCTTAACTTCCTCTTCTTTTCGCATGATCATATGGCAATCGTACAGCTGGTGGTAAAAGCTTCACATGAAAATTGTGAAATGTGCAGTTTTTTTCTGTGTTGATATTGCTTTCTCGCTCATGACCGCTGACCTCTCTGTTCAGTGTGTATCTTTGCTGGCTGACAGTAAACCATAAACTGCTTTCATTTGGTTTTCTGCTTCTTTGTCTCTGAGACCTCCATTTAATTACCTGTTTTTTTACTTTCTCCGTCTGTCTGCACCACTTCAGAATAATATTTGGTAATCTGGGCAGGATGAAAATGAGTAAATTAAAAAGATTTTTGGTAAACAACTGATTTCAGCTCACTTCCAGCAACTCACATAGCTTCCTGTCCCGAGTCTGTCACGCTGAACATCTCTGGTGCATTTCTCTCACTGCTGTGTGGTTTTGGTGAAAATCGGTTTCCCACACCACGGTCCAGCGAAGTCGACGACGTACCCACTGAAGGAGAAAATGGTTCGGCTGTTTCATGGTGTGGCTAATGCTGAAGAGTTATCATGTACTTTACACTAAATGGTCATGGATTTTGTGGCACACTGCCAAGTTAGCTGTATTGTCACGCCTGTATGAATTTGTCTTACACACTCAGCTGCAAAATCTATCTTTAGTTTTTTTTTCATATTTTTATATTGTGTCCGTCGAAGATGTAACTTTTACTGTTTTATTATTACGGTTTTTCTAGATAACCTTTTATATTTACCTAACAGAAGTGTAAAGTGTATTGTGCAAGAAAATTATGTTGTACAATTTCCTGTAGATTTAACATTTCTTAAGTTATGTTACTGTAAGGCATTGGAAATATTATTAATTACTTAGGGAAATGTACAATTTTATCTTCAGCCATAGTATAACTTGTGTGGATGAAGGCCTGTTGGAAAAAAATGTCATCACACCCAGCATATCTTGTCAATTAAACGCTGCTGTTTTTTTAAATTGGAAGATCTAAATTACAAATCAAAGTTATTAGTCATTAGCAACTCTGATATTTAAACTTTTACTTTGGAAAATGAGAATATGACATAAAACTGCATTATATTAAAGTAATTTTAGTGTCAGTATTTAGTACTTTGCTACCACCTAGTGACTTTAAACTGAGCTGCAATGGATATGCCCCTAGGTAACATAAATCCCCCAGAACCTGAAATCTTTAAACTAAAGTCAGGGATTCCCTTTTGTTCGCTGGCCTTGAAAGGGAGATTAGTGTGTGAAGTTTCATTCATATTTTTCAGATAACATCCTGGGAATTGTGCTTGGTAGTGTGTTGGGGACAGTCACGCTGGTCACCTTGATAACAACGATCGTTGTGCACAGCAAAAAACAAAAAAGGTACAGTGGATTAATTTCCTTTGTCTCCACATTACAAAGCAACCAAATGTTCCTATAAACTCATATGTCCCCTACAACCTTCATTATTTTGATGAGTTTATGTTGTATTAATCATTGGGAAGCGTGAACTAGAATTAAGAGAAGTAATTCATTTGACGCCAAAGGAACATGGAAGAGGTTTGTAATATGAGTGCAAAGTGGCAAGGGCAGGTACTTGCTTGAGTATTCATTGAATTGCATGTGCGTGTGTGAGAAAGCACGAAAGCATGCTGTTCACGTATATGTGTCATGTTTTCAGCTGGTACGATATAAATCTTGCTCGTGTTTTCCTGAGATTCACCAGTTTTTCAATTAAAAGACAGAATGAGTTCTTTCTTGTGCAATGTTCTTGGGTTTTGTTCGACGTTCACGGAGGTCGTACGCTGCAGCGAACAGGTGATGGGTGGCTTCAGGGAGCAGTAAGACTAAAAGAAACTATAAACTTCAATCGAGCCCTTCATCATTCTCACGCACTAACTGCACTACAGAGAACACAACCTTGTGGTATTCCACTGGATTTAGTCCAGATCCCCCAAGCGTAATCATTTTCCAAAGCCTTAATCGTTTTCATCTGCTGGAGGAACTCAGCATCAAATGACACCAATCTGCCATACAAGCAAACTGGACAACTTACATGCTAACATGTGTGTGTTCACACACTGCTCACACATAGTTAGGGGGTCTTGTGATTTTATGTATAGACACACGCATGTGTGCACTGACATGCATTTTTTGTCGAGAAAGAAAGGGAGACAGAAAAAATCATCTGAATTGCTTTAGATTTCAAGTAAGTGTTGCCTGATGCAGAAAAATGATGTTGGAGATATTAAACAAAAAATAACCCTGATCTGCTTAAGGAAACATAGGCTCTCTGCCACTGTCCAACAGAATTTGAGGCCTCAAAAGGTGAGGCTTGCCCCTGGCATCAGCAGTCTTTAAACTGAATTTTATTGTTCTTTGTCTTGTGTTTCCACCCCACCAATGGTGTGTCCAAACTCTATTTCAGATCTACAGCCAAGGCGGTAGTGGAAGAAATGTAAAAGTTACCAAGCAGTTATTCTCATCTACTCCTCACCTTAGCTCATCATACTCCGGGATGTACAGTCTCATGACAGCATGGACTGTCCCTGTCTCACGGCCTCAGCAAGACTGAATAAAGAAGCCATGCAGTTGGTTCACCTGTCATTACACATGGCTGTAATGTTACCCCTTTGACCGAGCTGCAAATTCGTGAAATTGTCGTGATTTTCATTTCGTAAAGAGCAGCTCACTAAAGCTCCGGTACAGTTTTCACACTGGTGTAACACAATCATCAACAGGATGTGGGGAACAGAATAAATTTAGTTTTCTTTTTACTAAACTCCGGTAACAAAAGGCAGTACTCGATGTATAAATGGGATTTTACATGCGACATAAATGCTAATTAAGACAATTTACATTTGACTGACACCAAACCAAAAAAAATAAAGCACGCGTTTATGTTCTGCTCATTTCTCTGTTTGTCCCCCTGAATCAACACTTTTGTTGTGTAATACAGCAGAAAGCTGTAAACTGATCCAACAACAAAAGAGAAACAAAGCTATAAAAATAGGCAATTAAAATTGGTAAAATTATATTTTAATGCATCAACTTCTCGTTTTGCTACAATTGTACTGTATGTTTCCCCATAACCACATGTTCTTTGACGTTTAAAGGCTATAGCTGCTTTCTATTTGTTTGGTGAAACTTGACATGTGACCTTGTAATGGAATTGCTTAGAGGTAAAAAACAGGGATGACGGATTGGCTGTTGGGGGTCTTCAGCCTTCAACCGTTGGGGGTCGTCTACTGGGGAAATAGCTGCCCGGAAACCTGAACTTCTGCGATGTGGTTAGAGTGTGGTACAAACCTGTCAGCCAGTAAGGAAGATATCCAGAAAATCTTTATCTGAAGTCATTTGCATTCGTTGCATTTTTTCCCACAGTCTTAGATATTGTATAAACTGTATGTAAAATGCATAGCTGATGAACAGCAGGTGGCTACAGACAGCATTGTTTGCTACTTGTGGTGAAATGATCTCACGCAAGTTATACTGAAGTATACAGGCAGTTATAAACACTTGTTTTATTCATTAGCGCTAAATCCTTAATGTCACTTTTCTTTGTGCCTAGTGTATTTTACCACTGAGCTGCAGATGCATAAAAGTATACCTTGTCCTAAATGACAAGACAATAAAAAATATAATTGCAGTTCAACATGTTCAACCCCATTATGCTACTCACTATTTTTGTGTCTCTGCATTGGCCTACTATGTTGAAGCACTTCAGGCAAGAGAGCACGTTTTTATGTATCTTACTGCCACATATGCTTCCATGCCATGGCAAAATACTTCCATACTTTATAGCACTGGGCTAATTCAACTCACCTTGTAGCAGTGGAGTGGCACAATTTTAGGCACCACAGATAAAATAAAAACAGTTCTAAATAGGAGAAACTGTTTTGGAACAGCTTGACAAAAAGCCTCATGGGGAGTCCAGACAGCAGCTGTCAAAAACAGTCTTGAGATGTGTCATCAAAAGTAAGCTTTACACTTACCCCCCCCACAACACCCTGATGTTCCACACTTGCTGGAGATCATAGGTGAGACCCCCCAACACGCCTGTCCTGGCAAGCCCTGCATCCTTCTTCTGTCGGCTACTGTGCGCAAGGGAAATTAACTGCTTTAATCTCACTGGTTTCACCCACCAAAAGAAGCCGCATACATTCAGCTCTGGTTCATCGCCAGTGGATGAAAGAGCAATTTTGATCTCATTGCCGGCACTTGTTCTTAGCTGTAATGTTTACATGCGCTTATCTCAGAGACCCCACACCCCACCACCCCATCCCGGTCCAAAAGCAATTAGAGTAATTCAGTTAGCTCTCTGCATTTCGCAATAGCCTGCCTTCCATGCTGGGAATTTCCAATCAAAACCAGTTTTATCCCTTCAAAACCTGGGAATTAATGCTGCTCACTGAATGGCTTAAAATGAGGTTTTGTTTCGCATGTAAGAATATTGTCACCAAAGTTTCCGTCCTTTGCATTTAGGTTTTTGATGCCTTGAGTTTAGAAAAGAGTACATCTGTTAAGGTGATGCTCTTCTGACAAATGCTCTTGTACTAGCCTGCACAAGGTTGTGCAAAAATATTTGTCGTATAGGACATTTAACAATGCATGTGTATGTGCATGTCAATACCACACATACTGCATATGGTATAACTAGCACAAAATCTGAAGTCCTATAGATACCACACGTTATCAGTCCAGAAGTGCGTATGGGTGTAGTAAAGTGTAAAAGAGTTTCATTTGTTGTTATAATTTGTCACATTCACACGTGATGGTAGTTTTCTTCAGTGCCTGAATGTGGCTTTAGCAATAAAAGTTCTGATCATTCTGTAACGGACCGTGGGTCTGTGTCACATGCAGATTGTTTTTCAGTCGTGTCTCATTTCACCGTGCCTTCCTGTTTACTTCATTAACAATAAGTACCACTGATTTTTAAAAATTCACTTCAGCAGACCTTAAAAGTGTGTAACAATGTGAAATAACTGCAGGTACATCAGATGAATGCTGTGTATTGTACCAGCATACTTGCTGTCCTGTGAACAGCTGTCCTTGCCCTGTTTACTGTCACTCTGGACTATAAAACAGCTTTGTCTAAACAACACGTTGTTTGGCTTAAGGACAACAATGGGAGTTCAGCTCTGGTTAGAACAAGGCCCTGGTTTAGCCCATGTTGCTGTGGGTCTGTGTCACATACAGACTGTTTTTCAGTCGTGTCTCATTTCACTGTGCCTTCCTGTTTACTTTATTAACAATAAGTACCATTGATTTTGAAAAATTTCACTTCAGCAAACCTTAAAAGGAAGTGTTTTTGTTGCAAAAGGTACAACCTAATTTAAATACAAAACAGAAATTTAATAGATGCAGCTGACATGTCAGCATGGTAATAAAGACAAAAATGCTTTCAAAATAAAAAAAAAATGGATGTTTGTTTTTGGAGTATTAAAGTGACAACAGAAAAAATTAAACAAATGGCATTTATATTCCAGAACTCTTGTTATTGATTCAACACAATTATTATTTTTTTTAGATTTATTGTACTTTATTAATCCCAGAGGGAAATTGCTTCTCTGCATTTTGCACATTCTCTTGAGAGGGAGCAGTGAGCAGCCACATGGCACCCAGGAAGCTAGCCCTGAGGGTCGTGCTCAAAGACACACCTGGTCGGGATTTGAACCAGGAACTAGGAGCAACTTCTAGCCTCCCAGCTTGATGTGCTAACCATTGAGCCACCAGGCTGCCTAGCCACCTAGTCCGCTTGTCACATCAACCAAGTCATCATCTTCTGTCATGAACTACTTTATTACTACTTTGGCTGATGTACATGTGTTTACAGCCTATGTCAGGCCATATGTAAAAAAGGTAAGCAAATCAATGACAGATAACATTAATAAAATTAACTGAAAGCACAAAAGAACAAAGAATTATACTAATATATAAAGTTGTGGCTAGATTGAGTCTCCTTTGATTGCATTTTCTGTTAATCCATAAAGATTGCTGTAGAATCCAATAATAGTTTTAAATCTTTTTCTGAGGCCAGGAGAAGAGGCAGCAATGCCATAAAAATCCTTTGTTTATGTGTGTGGCTGAAAGCTTTTAAATGCTTGAAAAACGATGCCAAGTTTGAAGCTGTGTACCTTAAACATTAAACCTTTAAACATT
Organism: Chitala chitala; assembly: GCA_025773905.1. Taxonomy (NCBI): domain Eukaryota; kingdom Metazoa; phylum Chordata; class Actinopteri; order Osteoglossiformes; family Notopteridae; genus Chitala; species Chitala chitala. Next base: position 10,562 of record JABJVR010032108.1, read on the forward strand.
AATTGACTTTGTTCGTGCTATCCCAGGTGAAACTAAATTCTTTGAAGCAAACTGTTAGATGCGTGGCTTCCTGTGAGGTTCTGTTGGTAGCGACTGTGCCAGAAACAGAAAGGGGTGGTGGACTGTGAAAACAGATACATTAAAGTTATGTCTCTGTCAGGACTTTGACTGTGATTTGCATGCTCAAAGCTAAGCCTGCAGCAAATGACCAAGAGGATGAAAAACCACACAAAATGTACATGTGTTTAAATGAAGGGGCAATGTTACCACTTGTGGCTACAGAGCAAGTCTGGAAGATGTCCCGTGTCATCAACAAACTCTGGAACTCCTAAGCTATTGCTATTATTGCTTGCATCAAAAGGTACATCTCTCCCCAACCACTCCTGAAATACACTATTTCATTAATTTACACTTGTGAGAAGATAAGTTTGGGACAAGAATCAATACCTAAAAATAACAAAAACCAATACAGTTCCTCTCTTGCTTGTACACAATCAATGCTTGTACACAATCACAATAATTAAAATAAAAGCAGTGGTTACCCTGAAGATGTTCAGTTGTATTGGGGAAAACCATTCCTTCTACAACACAATCAGTCATCACAATGTCATACAAATAGCTCATTGAAAGGCATGTCAGTGTTAAACACGAAAATCATCTTTCATTGCAAATTATGTGTAAACTTCGGATTTAATGTAGGAAATGCAATTACAAACAATTAGGTCTTATCGCGTCCCTAAAAATAAACAATCTTTTTCTTAAACACAGAGGGGTTTTAATTTCATAATTAGACTGTGAACCCATACCATTTCTTCAGATCATTTCTTGCACGTTCACTAAATCCCCGTACTCGTTCCACGCTCCCGCATGACCCGCGCACTGTGCAGATTTACAGGTTGAAGCAATTGGACACATTTCCTGTCACGTGGTTTGAAATGCGATCCCACTACTGATGTCTCCAGCCTTAGTGTGGTTCATATGCGCTCTACCAGCGCGAATCGGACACACTTGGAATCGGTCTTAAAAGAGTCCACTTAGGAGGTTTGAAGTTCAGTTATGAGCCAGGTGCTTAACTAGACACCTGCAATTCACCTCCTCGCTGGTCAAGCCGAAAGAAAATTTGAGTTTTTTTTTCTTCTGTGATTTTCTCAAGTTCAAGTGTAGGAATGGATTCCTTTTTAGCTTCTTTGCTGTTTGCTGCTGGGTTTTTGTGCCGAGTTAGTCCTTCTCAGTTAGGGACAGGTAAGTCATCAAAAATTTGTTAAGCGTTTTAATTAATCGATTACGTTTTACTTTATCGCTGCTTAAATAAGGTTTATAAATGAAATACAACTTTGAATCTTAAGTAAGCTGCGAGGCACATTACATCTTTCGTTCATTTTAAAAGGTTTTATTGTTGGTACCTCACTACATGAACTATTTTATTATTAATACCTCAGTACATCTTTATATTTTATCAACGAAGTGTTTGATTTTGTCCACCTCTATATGAATAGCAACCTGACATGTAGGGAAATGAAGATTTCAAGCTTGTGTAATTGATTTTGTTATAAGGTGGATCTTCACTAACGCAAATTAAAGCTGCGAATCTTAAGATGTATTATATCCTGTACTTTTTTTTTAGACTCGATGAATCTGCGCATGAAATTTCATTTGCTGAAAACGGGATTTATAAAGAATAAGGCATTTCGTCTAAATATTCTAAAGTTACTTCAATATATGTCAGACTTTTGTACATAGAGCAATATTTTTCGGTGACAGTTATGTATTTAAATTGACCGTATCCTATACCTTTTCCAAAGTTAAAAAAAATCCGAACATTGTGTTAAATCGGCAATCTTAAGATAATAAATAGAAATCCAAGTATATACTTATCCAGCTGACCACCTTCAAACTGGAAGCAGGTTGATCGCTCTCGGCAATGTGTTAGTTACTAAAATCGTTTCATGAATACATCTCTCTGTCTCTCTCTCTAAACGGTTTCGTGCGTAAACATTGCGTAACTAATATGGGCTGAAATATAGACTGACTCGTTCCATGTTGTGTCTCGCAGGGTTTTGTCCTTTGCAGCAGTAAAATACCGCTTCTCCATGGTTTCGTCTTGTTCGAACATGTTATGAACCAAAACGCTGCGGGAAACTCGAAGCGTCCAGACATATGAGCGGTGTTCAGTACTGTTGCTTTCCAAACCACCTCTGAACGTTTACTTTTCAGCGGAGTATAAGATGCCTCGTATGGGATATATTAAAAAAAACACATCTCTTACGTGATAGATTACTGCACTGTGCATATATATAATTATTTTGGGGCTTTTTAAAACGTCGTATATCTTGAAGTGTCTGACGTTCTCCCTAAATTTATGTAAGGAAAACACGTTTATTAAATATTATACGCCTCACGACCATTGTATTGTAATTGCTGCTCGTAGTAGGATGGTTAAGTGCCTACATATGATTCATCTTTAAAGTTAAAACAAAGTAAACCCGAATTCCATATTGCACTTAACATCTGAGTACCAACGCGGATGAAGTATTACTTAACGGGATTTAAAAAATGAGGAGTACCTTAAGAACCGTAGTCAACTTGTATCAGTTTTCGTATCTGCCTTGCGACTTAGTTGGAAAGCAATGGCAACCGTCTGTTAGAAATTTGGGTTGCATCAGTGGTTTGGAAGGATGCCTCCCCCTCTAGGATCTAGAGACGGTTATGATTTTATACGGCGCATCATCTATATGGAATAGGCGAACGAACACCCCTAAAATGTTTCTCATTAGGCGCGTGTCTGAGGCCATGAACGCAATGTTTCGAGTTTTCATTTAAATACTGCAAAATAAGAAGCATAGTTGTGCATTTTTTGCTCCGCAGATGCTGTCCGTAAACAGTTTTCCAGATGTTGCGTCTAAATGGATTTAAGTGCACGCATTAAAGTGCACATGAAAGAATAGAACAGAGGGTTCCTCCCGGCCATGCGCTTCTGAAGTGTTTCCATATTAGCAGAAGTTCGGGCGTATCAGTAAGCATTACGGTTCTTTTGACTGTCCCTGCATTGCTCAGCAGTGTTGACTGCATAGGACACAATGAAAGCTGTTGTACTCTCTGCATAGTCCCAGCACTGAAAAAAAAAACGTTAAAATGACAAGATCTGATTCAGGAATGAAGAATAAGGGGCCCGGCGATATTCTGAGAAGCCGTGTTTTGGACTCTTGATGAATGGCGTGTTTGTCACCGGACGCTTCCCAAGACGGATATCGAAATTTAAATGAACTTTCTTAATACAGTATTCGGAAGTCTGAAGACATGACAGATGGCAGGAAACGAAATCTTATTGTTACTTGTGACATGTTTTCATTGGATCAGAGTAAAGACGTTATAGTTAAAAAGATGTCCTATTTAATATCCGCAAGATAGTGATAGCCAATGTTCGGCACAGCCAGTTCCTTTGCCAATTCATCAACTTATAGCATATACTCTATTCCCTTCCGAAGTATTACTTGAAAATCGGACTAAAGCTGATAATGCTGAATATTAGTATTTCTTATACAATTTTTAAAAAATAATTAATAAACGTAGGCTATGGAACTGGCTCTTATGTGTTAAAACAGAGCATTCAGTATTTTAATTGAGGTATGCCAAAGATTCGTGGGTTTTATGGTTCCTTGCTAAGGTATGCTGTCCAGGTGAATTGAATGCTCATAAATTGCACCTTTTGTTTCCTCCCACAGTCCAAAGACATGCAGGCTAAGTTGATTAGTGTCTCCAAATTGCCCATAGCGTGCGTGCGTGTGTGTGTGTGTGTGTGTGTGTGCGTGCGTGCGTGCGTGCGAGCCTGTGGTGAGTTGGCACCTTGCCCTGGGTGTCCCCTGCCCTGCGCCCTGTGCCTCCTGGGATGGGCTCCAGGCTTCCTGTGACCCTGAATTAGATGAGCGGTTTAGAGAATGGATGGATGGAAGTAATGCAGTAGTTAATTAATTGTCCTGCAAGTGTTGGCTTAACTGCACACTTCTCTCTTTTGTCACCAGTTAATCTCTGTGTATTCTATGTATCTATTTATCTATCAAATATTGAATAAATTGTTGAACAAAAGTGTTATTTTGCGCAGTTACAAACTTGAGATAAAAAAAAATATGTATTTTTGCTTGATTGTTCATTAACAAGGTTTTGTCTATCTTCTGTGGAAACAACAACAGCATTTTTCCATTAATACTGCAAGTTTATCGTAGTTCATAAAAATTTTTATAAAGTACAATCATGTCTTTACACTTGCTGCTGTCAAGGTACTTACACAGCAGTGTGTTACATTTTCATTTATGTTAAACAAAAACAAATGTGAATTTCAAAGTGGAATCAGAAAATATTTCCGATACAGAGACAAAACATGAAGTACCACACACCCCCTGATCACCCCCACAATAAAAATCTGTTATCAATGGTCGACTGGGGAGCCTTAGTCTCCTCTTACAATGTCCTTGATCTGATCACCCCGTGTTTACAGTACAAGGCAAACATTGTTGTCCTTGGATGAATAAATAGGTTCAATGTTGCCTGTTTATGTTATTGCATAAAAAGCATACGAGTCTAAATTTCCTATAGTAGTCTCTGTTCTACCTTGACTTGTACAATAGCTTTACAAGGTGCACATAACTCACTGCAGTGTTGGAGTTAAGTGGACCCAAAGGCGCAGTGTTGTCAAAGTGCTGTGAAGCCACAACAGTGTCATGTCACCATCGTCCTGCCAGAACAGTGGAAAATACTGCAGGGTCTATATATAAAGGGAATGTTTTTTCTCCCCCCACCTTTCATTTCTAGGCTCTGATCCGAGCCCAAAACCACAATGTGGCTTCAGAAGCAAATAGTTTCCTTTTCCGTAACATTTCAAGGCACCTCCTCTGGTGAGAAAGCGAGCTGCAGCGTGTGTGTTTTTCACCTGACCTTCATTCGGTTGGCATATGTGAAAACAAACTAGTGTTTTTCAAATTTCCTTTGGTTTTTCCAAAAATATAGTTAATTATTGACATAGATCTTTTGCACAGCAATACGAGTGTAAATTATATCTCTATAGTTGTCTGATGTATCCCCTCTTTAATGAATGTGTAAAATGCCTGTGATCCTGAAGTGATATGGGGTATGACTGTGACTACTGGACCAATGCACTAATTGTGACATGTTTTTTAGTCTATACTACTGCATTAGCATATTTTAGCAGTTCTACATTTCACTTTACTGAACGTCTATTATTTTGTTTCAATATTTGCTCTTGCTGGAGAGGCAGTTTGGTGTGTAGTAGGTTTAAATCTGGCTCTTGGCACTGTGTGTGGAGTTTGCATGCTCTGCCCATGCTTGCCTGGATTTTGTCCGGGTTCTTAGGTGTCCTCCCATAGCCCCATAGACATGCTCTTTAGGTGTATGTGCCCTGCAGTGGGTTGACAGGTTGTCCCCGGCCTTGTGCCCTAGGTTGCCTGGAATAGGCTCTAGGCCACCCTCAACCTCGACTGGGGTAAGCACTTTGATAGTAGATGGATGATGTAAAGGTATAACAACTAGAAACCAATGAGGCTTTTGCACCTTGTGAATGTTAATTTAGTTTGCCTATATACTGCTCACGGTATACAATGAATACAGTAATACAAGCAATTTGTGTCCAGTTCATGAATAGTGTTTTAAGAAAGAGCCCTGTTCTTGTCTGTAGTCTGCATAGTGTTTATATGCTGTGCATGTCAGATGTATGAGTGTATATATGAGTAATAGGGAAACAGAGTCACAGTGCCTAATATAGAACAAGTTGGAGTGTTCTCGTGGAAAAGTGATGCAGCCAAGTTCAACCTTTCTGATGGAGGCCATTGTGAACTTGCAGGAATTAGACAGTTGTTGGCAGGCTAACCACAAGCCTCTCAGAACTTCTCTGTCAGCTGAAGACCTTTCAGTTTTGTTCCCTGCTCTAAAACATTTCGGCGGTTGTGGTTGAAGTCACAGTATCCTTCTGAGAAAATGCTTATAACCACAAATGTGTATTTTTGCAGTTGCTTACAGTAATTTAACTCTCTATTTTGAATGACTGTTTTTTTATTCTTTTTTTCAGCGCTGGAAGGTCCAAAAAAATATATAAAAAAGGATTAATGTCCCTTTCTAAGCCCATTAAATAAGTCCTACATTTAGACCTTTTTGCAACCCTGTAATTGTGCAAAGTTACACACATCTTAGGAACTGGGAGATTGCCTTGGCACTACCAGCGGACTGTTGGTTAGAGAATCCACAGGCTAATTTAACGGGTATAATTGGCACAAGGGACCAGCAGGGTTTGGTGCGCCTTTCATCCCCAAAACAGACTTGAGGGCACAGGTTGTTGCTTCTTGTCCTGGACCACCACAGCGTGCAGAAGCCTTTAATGTCCTGTTGAACAACAAACGTGGACTTCAGAGAGAAGCCACTGTGTTAGCTCAATTAGGAATACAGTTTGGCCAAAGAATGGTTGCAACAGAGAAAGCAGCTGCTGCTCCACTGTATATAAAGTTAGCTATAATAACAAATGGGACAACCTGAGACACTCCAAGTCCAAGGGCAAAGAAACAGGATAAACAGGCTGTTTGTGGGAAGAAGGGAAATATTCTGGACATAGCACAAGATATTAAACAAATCCAGTGGCATGTACTTTGTGTAGGTTTTTTTTTTCTTTTTTTTTTTTGCTTTGGATCAGTATTTTATATTAAATTTGCATTTAATGTCATAGCCCTCTCTTTTGTAGTTTGGCAGTTGGTGTCTGGCAGTAAAACATTGAAATACATTCATTCTGAGTTTATTCAATACTTCATATGTCAGACTGGATTAGTAGAATTTAGCCCATTTAAAGTAAACAGATTCATCCATTGGGCATCAGTTAGACAATGGTTAAAGAATGCTTTAAAATTCTCACACTGTTAAAATGCCATTTTATGTCATTGGCAAGAGAATTACTTGGTCCAGAAATGTAATTCATATGGCTCAGTGTTATAGGACATGTGCTGTGCAAGTCTGACTCAAAAGCATGTGTTAGAATACTTGTAGATGTTCCAAATATGTTCTTAATGACTGGAGAAGACTGCATTATTATAGGCCAAGTCATCAGGATGGTAATAATTTCTTCTATTCCTTTTGTTTCCAAATTAGTGGATTAGAAATATTGCAATTTGTTCTGTAACAGTTCTTTTCTTGTTCCCATGTCTGTTGTTTTTAACTGGCTTTTGAAAATACTGCAAAAATCTGAATTAAAAACTTGTAAAAATGTTTATTTTACATCTCATATTTCCTGATATTGGAATTGGGTGACTAATGGTGGTTCTTGGCCTGTGAAGTACAGAATACTTTTTAGTGCCGTTTATTTGCCCCTAGTGTGCCCCTTTAATAATTTTTTCACCCGTGTTCTGCTGTTACATGCATTTCCAGTAAAATGTTGAACCTTAGAAGAAACTCAAATCTCCCACCCTCTACGAAATGCACAGCACACTTGTTCTGTACCACAGATAATTAACATTCTTCTCATACCAGCTATCCAAAGGCTAGGCACACAAAGGGAGCTTTCCGCCGTCACGGCCTCAACACTGTCCGCTCCCCTCGAGCATGCTGGTAATGGAACAGTTGATACTTCCATATATCCACATAGCAGACACTTATTGATGGCGTTGCAGAGATGTCCTGGCTAGGAGGCATTACCAAGTTTTGGCTGTCTATAAAGAACAGAACCTGCACAGGTAAAGGACACATTGCTGTTGAGCATTACATCATGAGTTAGACTGTGTAGAATGTATCAAAATATAAATTTACTTGTAAGTTAGTTTGGCAGGGACAGTCTGCATTTTAGCTCAATTTCTGTTTAGTTAATTGTTTAGTTCACATACATTTTTCTTATTTCTAATTTAGGATGTGAAATGTGGAAACACTCAAAGCCTTAATATTTCTGGATGTTTTATTGGAGCATTTGAGGTTAAATTACATATCTTAAAGGTATAACTTTGACCAACTGTATGTTAATTGCAGTTGCAGAGCAGAAATAAGTTGTCTCGTTGAGCTTCGACCTCTGTGGTAGAATGCTAAGAAATCCTCATACTGGGTACAGTAATGCATTTTCTGGTCTTGATTATTTTGTAACAAGCTCTTTCTGTGTTCTGAGGACGTCTACTCTCAAGCCTGGCTCGTAACTCTAAGAGCTTCCGTTTTGTGGTTCCCTTCATCCAGATTGGCTGTAGAGTTCCTGTAGGTGCCAAGAACTTGGAAGGCCTAAATTAAATGGGCAAAAATGGGCAAAGGTTGGATTTCTTTGGAGGCGTTCCAACTGGCTCTACTTAATGCATACAACAAGACATTTTCTTGAAGTCTGGTTGTGTTTCATTTCCTTTTCTGTTTTGAAATGACCGAGCCAATGGACGTTTCCGGTCTAGAGATATGGAACTGTCTGCAAAACCATTTCTGAATTGTTTATCCATTCCAGCCTCAGCATAGTTTGAAATGCTGTCATCTTTCTGTATATTGGTGGTAAGTTTTTGGAAAGTTTTTCAAAAGTAGAAGACATTGATCTTATGACTTTTCGCTGAATGTATTTAGACTGGCTGGAAAAAAGGGAATGACTGTTAGGACTGCTCAAAACAGTAGTTGGGGCTTTCTGGGATGTGTGGCCAGGGGACTGCAGTTTTAAAGGGACACCCTGTTGTTTCAGAGTGTTATTCAATGAACGGTGAAGACTACAGAGGACAGCAGAACCAGACCAGCCTTCAGGGAGGCATACCATGCCTCTACTGGAATGAGACCCTTCAACATCCCTATAATACCCTCAAATTTCCCAACGGGGAGAGAGGACTTGGTACACACAACTACTGCAGGTGAGGCCATTTTTTGGGAAAGGCCAGATACAGGTCTAGATTTATACCTAGAGTTTCAGTGCGAAGGTGACAGGCTTCTTTTAATGACCTGGGGCATGACCTGTAGATCATGGTAAGGTAACACTGAGAAAAAGAGAAAAACATTGGCTGTAATACTAAATTCTTTCAAAAATTGAAACTATGCTTTTTTCAGACAAAAGCGTACAGTGTATGGGCTGTCCAGTTTTTCTGTACTAAGCAGGGTAAGGGGAGTTTCATGTAAACAAGATAAAAAACAATCAGCATAGCTAGTATTTGGCAAATTACCTAGTAACATTGAACACTGCCTGTGTGCTGAAATCCTAAAATATGAGAGTGCTTAGATTTAGGCATTATTTATATTTTCACTGATTTAGTAAATAGCATCACTGAAGTTTAACAACGTTCAACTTCTTTTTAAAGGAAAACACGTAAACCCATTAACTCCAAGCCCAAAATCAAGATCTTCTTCTGTGTGTTCTTCTGTGATCTGTGCTGTTTCCTTTTTAGGAACCCAGATGGAGATGTGGGGCCATGGTGCTATGTTGCAGACCATGAAGATGGAGTTTACTGGAAGTACTGCCACATTCCCAACTGCCAGAGTAAGTGAATTACATCTGCCATTCAGCTGTAATTGACACTTCAGTTCCACTGCTGCCGTGGCAAAGTTTGCAGTTTTACTGCAGTTCACTTTGGTTGTGTGTGAAATTTACCTGTGGCTATAACTCAGACATGGTAACGACGATGTGTGTTTTTCTGGGTGTGGAAATGTGTGCATATGTGTATGAGTATCAGTTCCATTCCCCTACATCTTGCCAAGGTGACATACAGAGTGGTTGGGTTGACATTTTGTTTTCATTTGGTGGCTGCCTTTTATTTTTACCCCTGCCTCCTTTTTCTGCCTCTTTAAAACACATTCTACTCAGAAATTGTTTCCATTCCCGAACTTTGAGATTTTACTGGTTCTGACTTGGGCCAGTGTGCAGAGACAAAGTGTGCGATAATTTACAATGGACTCTTGTCCTAGTGCAGGCAGCAACGAAACTCACCCATCCCCTTCCATCGCCTTAAATGAAAATTTCTCCAGTTATATTTCTGGATTTGCCAAAGCACTGTTTTTGTCACAAGCCTACTATGTTAGAACATTTCGGTGACTGCGGTAACTTAAAGCTACCATGCAAGGCACCCCCCCCCCATGAACCAGAGTCAATTGACATTCCAGTGACGTACATCTGTAGGGAAGACTGCAAGTTCACTCACCACGCCAGACTCATGAAGCTTCTAATTAAGAGTGTAGTGCACTCGTTCCCCGCCCCATCCTTTAACAAAGCTGTTTGAAGAGTTGTCTTACAGCCTGAGGCGACACCATTGATCTACTGAGCGTTTAGGAGGGTGGTGGTGGTCGGGGGGGGGGGTTCTTCTGTGGAACGACCAAAGAGACAGAAACACTTGAATGCTATGCTTTGAAATCTGCCAGCGACTTCCAGGTGCACATCATCACGTTGTTTTATTTGGGGACGCACTTCAAGGCTATTTCGCTAAGTTTCACCAGTGTTTAACGGCTGATAACCTTCTGGCCTGTGCGGGACTGAGCAAATTACCGTAAACCAGCATTTGTCATCAATCAGACATTTTTAAATGTTGATTATAATGATGTGGGTTACGGTGATTTTATTATAGACGTGCTGACCTCTGAAAGACACCTGCCCCTTGGCTTTATAAACTTCCACTGGCTTTATTGTGTGCACTTGCACACCTGTGCTGCAGGTGTGGGCCTCCACATGCCCACGGGGAAGCCCCACTGAACAGAGCATTCCAGCCCTCCAAACAGAGAGCCGCTCACCTGTCGGCTCAGAGACCCTCGAGCCAACACCCCGATTTGGCTTGGGTTGTAACTAAATCCACTGTGGAACAGACGCAGTTGCAAGGCAGACATAGCTACAGGCCTGTGGTTTTAATGGGCTGAACCCAACGGTGATTTAAAGAGCACCAGAATCAAACCTGCTGGTGAGTGACAATGCGTTATAATCCAGCTGCGAGTTTCAAAACCTCTTTTCTACCATATCTCGTGGTGCAAGAGGCAATTGCACAAAGGCAGTTCAGCACAAAGGTCATGAAGTTCCCAATTCGGTTATGTTTCTGAATGTAGTAGATTAAGAACAAGAGAGGGGAAAAAAGTAATGTCCTTCATTATATGATGAACAGCAAAACGATTACATTTCAAAAGAACTGTTGACTCTCAAAACTTTCCTTGTGTTTAGCAGTGATAATCTTTAAAAAAACAACACTGTAAGTTTTACTTTGTATGTGCTGAAAAAATGTATATGTTCTGCTGGGGTTGCTTTCTGGTTGCTAGAAGTCTTGATCCAAATCTCTTAGAGACAGTCCTCTTTGATGTTTCTTGTCCAGACTGGGAATTGAGGTTTTATTTAGTTTATATCAGAGAAACTCTTAAAAAAAAAAAAAAAAAAAAAAACAAACAAACCTTTTCATTTGCCCTTCCCCCCAACATATCCCAGAAACTAGTAATTTATATTTATTAAGAGATTATGTGAATTCTCCAGGCTTTCATTTTATCGAAGCCTTTTGAAGACTTTGCCTGTGCAAAGTGCACCATAATTGTGTGATAAGCACATGGGGGGGAATAAGACGAGGGCGTTTTGTGTTGACCCTTGGCAAGCTTAATTCAAATTAAATTAGAATTACTAGAGTGTGTGTGTGTGTGTGTGTGTGTGTGTGTGAGCTCAGCACCACATGGCTTTGCAGACAGCTTTCTTCTACAGTACTGAACCTTAAGCAACTTGATCGTGTCTTCGTACCCCCCCCACGGCACCCTTGCCCTTATCTTGTGCAGCAGACGCACACCAAGCACATTTGCCCTAGTGTCAGCAATGGTTTTTCTTGCACCCCTCCCCCAGTGCCTGGGAACTTAGGATGTTTCAAGGACAGCGGTGACCCCCTGACCTTAGCAGGGAGCAGCGAGACCTCCAACAAGCTCACCATCCAGCGGTGCATCAGCACGTGTCGAACACGCCGGTACAAGGTAAGTGTCACTCACTCAAAGGACACGCTTCTCCTCATTCCTGCAGCTGAAGTCACTTTATTATAAAACGTTTTCGAATGCATTCTTTACATGATGTCATTATAAGCTGTCCTGCATTATGCCTGTATATACTATATACCTAAGTAAACATTGTGTAATATTGTACTATGCATTGATGTCCTACAAACTGGTACAGTGAGTTAGACTATGGTACCTCTAACATTTATTGCTATGGAAGCTTGCAGGGATGGAGGCGGGTTATGCCTGTTTCTGTGGCAACCATCTTGACTACAGTCTCCATGCGGAAATGCCCAGCACTGACTGTAACCACGTATGCTTTGGAGACCACACCCAGCCCTGTGGTGGAGATGGCCGTGTCATTGTTTTTGACAGTGAGTGGATATGCCCATCTGACGAAACTCTTGAGAAACCTCCCTTCCCAACACACACACACACACACACACACACACCCCACCCTATCCTTGCACCGGCCTTAGGTCATTTTTTAATACATGGATGCATGTCACACATTGGTTACCTAATAAACAAAGACCTGAAGACTTCATTAAAAGCTCTGTGAAAGAAAGTTTTTAAAGTTTTTATGCTGTGTCCTAGTATAGCTTTAGCTACTGATGTTTTGAAGACTGTCATAGACTCTCAGTGGATACAAAATTTTTCTCTGGTGACAGTGAGCTGTTTCATCCTCAGCACGAGTTGGTTCCTGTGGTGGAAACTACACTTCCCCAACTGCAGTTCTGTACTCTCCGGACTTCCCGGGTCACTATGGGCCAAGCCAGGTCTGCTACTGGACCATTCAGGTGCCTGGGGCACATGCAGTCCTCTTTGACTTTGCCATTTTTGACATCCCAGACTTGGTAGACATGGTGGAGCTACTGGACGGGTACACCAACCAAGTGGTAGCCCGCTTTTATGGAGGAAATCCTCCCCAGGACACAGTGAACATCAGTAGCAACTTCGCCATTCTGTACTTTTACTCGGACCGAGCCAACCAAGCCCGGGGATTTGCCGTTCGGTATCAAGGTACGGTTCGTTTAATTCAAATTATCAGTAGTACAGTTAAAGTTATTTACATTCCAATGTGCTTTTCCAGTAAACTTGTTAACTCTTCACTAACAATGGATTTTAAAGAAAATCATGCAGGACACCAGTGACAAACAGCTGAGGTAAACATTCCCAATTGTGGATAGATAATATGTATACAACAAGAAAATGGGAAATAATATGCATTGATACCCACGGCGTATGGGATTTCTGTGTCTTTCAAACACTGTCTTGTTTATTTCAATGGAAACCAACAAAGAATCAACTGGAGAGTGTATAAGAGCAGTCTAATTCCTCCCATCACTACAGAGAAGCTATTAGGTCTGCTGTGTTTTTTTTTTTAATCTGGCGAAATGTTTACAGCTGCATTATGAGTATGCAAATACACAACAAATATCCCGTTGTCATGCGAATAAAGAATAATGTTTTCTATTAAGAACCGGGACAGAACACAAGCCAGATATCCCCGAGGCCCCTCAGGACAGCAATTGGCCATCGTTTTCTTGCGCACAAAGCTGAACCAGCTGGCCAGTGGAATAAACAGAACTATCCGAGTACCATGGGGCCGACCGCAGCCTTCCGGTTGCAAGTCTTGCATGAAGAGCCCCAGATCAGGAGGAACCTATAAAAATGTGTTTTAGTGAGATCAGAAGGTTCCTTTCCCAGGCTAACGCAAAGTGAAGGGGGTGAAGGGGTGCTAGTGTGGGGGGATGGCTGTTTTTTTTTTTCTCCTCAATCCGGCTCCTGGAGTTTTGACGAATGGCCTCATGTTAACTCCTAATGACTGTAAGTTAAATGGCTTGCACGCCCTTTGTTGCACTTGGGCCGACTTGGAGATGAAAGGCTGCCACTGTCTGATTCATTGCAGATGCTCAAAAAAAAAAGAACAATAATCCGAATACTTTCAAGACACTCACCCTTTGCAAACAGTACTCCTTATAAACATCTGTGCTGCCATGTCACCGAAACAGCTTCATGTTTTGAGTTGACAAATTTTCAAAGAGCTAAGAATACACTGGCTGCTTTTTAAATAGTGGGAGCTTGTTAAAATGTTGGCCCCACTGCCTAGAGGCAGGTTGAAGATCAGATCCATGCATTGTGAAATAACAGCATAAAAGACCTGTACCAACTCTTTAATTTAGTAAGCTTTGTCTTCTTTGCCACTCTGTTAAAGTGAGCTTTCTATTAAGTATGTGAGGTTTATTATGACCTGCTGTGTTCTGGCTTTGAAAGTAATTTTTAATCCCTTTTTGACTGATGTTTTTTAACTTTGGGTGACACAGCTCTGATAAATCCAGGATTCGGTGTGGTGGAGCGCCATGAAGAGGCTGAGGAAGAGGAGGGTACTAGCACAGCCGACCCAGAAACTGAGCCCGAAACTGAACTGGAGTCTGAGGCGACCACGGAGAGGTCCAACGCCAGCTTGAACAGCCGCTCCAACCAGATTGTCTATGTCATCACCTCTACACCTGGAGAAGTGGACCATAACATCCCAAGTTAGTAGCTTCAGACTTGGGGCCATTGGACATGGCAGCATCTGGTCATGCCTGGTACCATGCTTTTAATGTACAAACAAGAACCAGCTGATATGAAGAGATCTACATCTTTGCTCAGTGTTGCTCTTGTGGTTTCAACATGGCATAGCAGTAAAATGCAGCCCGATATGACAAGCCAAAAACTTACTGCTGCCACAGTGAGGAGTTAACAGCATATAAATGTAGTTCTATCTTAAATAACATCATGATTAGTCTTCTTACACGAAAAGGCTCCCTGTCAGTATAATAATGATGACGGTTGATGTTTTTTTCAAACTAAAATGAGATAATCCCTCTGGACAGGAATTGCACTTAAAACCCACGTCAATTTTTTCTCTTGTTTTTAAGATGTTTTAAAATGAACTTCCTTTCTGTAAATGTATATTCTGCTGTGTGCTTTGTTGTGGGATTTCATTTGGAAAAAAAGCTTTCAATTTCACATGCAATTCAAAAATGAAATCCTTTTCACAACACCAATCGTATAGTAGCGGAAAGAAAATGCACATATAGGTGTTCTGTGAGATGGCATTCTGGGGACCACATTTATTTAGAGCAGGGATTTAAATTAGCTAATTTTGTCTCATGTGAGCCGATGTTTGCTGCTACCTCTTGCTTTTCACGGTTTTGTAATTAAAGGTTTACTTTGTATGTGGGTATCCCTACAACCAGATGGTTTTAGAAATGGTGTACTAGGTAGGCAAACCAGTGTGAATAGCATTCCACTTTTCTTTCCCTACTTTGTCTTTTTTACACACACACACACACACACACACACACACACACACACACACACACACACACACACACACACACACACACACACTCACTCTCTGTCTCTCAGCTATTAGCACCATGTATGGAGTTTTCATGTCCTGCCTGTAAAAGCATGGGTTTCCTCTAGGTGCTTTGGTTTCCTCCAACAGTCTGAGGACATGCCTGTCAGGTAGGATAAGATGAGGGCAATGGGATACTCTTAATCTCACATAAAGCCCAGATGTGGTTAGTAGGTCATGGTTATGCGAGTACAATGAATGAATGTTTTCATGGGGGAAGTCAGTTTCACTTTCTGTGGGGGACAAAGGATGACTGCACTCTTTGAGGTGAGAGATTGCATGATCACTTTAGACAAGACAAGGTGGTAACTAGAGTTGGTTCCTTTGCTCCTTCCTTCATCATCATATTCTTTTTCTATCCCTTCAGCTTGGATTATGTATGTCATGGCAGCTCTCTTGACCCTGGTCATCATAGCAACTGTTGCAAAGTTCTTGCTGCATATGGCAGTAAGGTGAGTCTGCATTTGTCCCCACAATGTGGGACCCAATTAACTACTGAGCTTAGGTTTAATTCATGATGGTAAACAGTACTGGATTGCCTGATTAATTACCTGTGTGTTGTTTAGTGACTTTCAGCTAGCTTGACCTTTTTAATGTCCCATTCTTTTACTTTCAGATCATCAACCTACCCCAATCTTTCTTCACCTGAAGTCTGCAGTCAGAATGGAGGTACTGACCCCTGGGTCATTCTCTATCGTCCATCCACCATCTCGCTCTTCAAGAAGAAGCTGAAAAGCCACCAGGGTGATCTCAGTCCCTTAGTGGGACACTAAGATCAAGGCCTCAGACCTACAAGGAAGCTGACCACATCAACTCACTACATTGTGACGTGTCAGGGACAGGACAATAGGCAGCACTGCGCAAAGCGTCAATGGGCCAAAACGCAGTTGGAGCTGTTAAACTGGCAAATGGTGTTGCCATAAGGCATGTTCACCTGGCGAGCAGCACCTGTAAGGGCGCTGGAACCACAGAAGAGGTGATGAATCTTCTACACACACAAAAGTTTGGATATGCTGAAACACCATCTTGTCCCTTCTGGTCCTGGACTAGTCCAAGATCCAATCCACCAAATCCTCCAATTTGGTGTACAGTGAAGGCTCTAACTGAAAGGGTAATTCACTGAAAATTCAGTATTTCATTTTACAACACTTAACACAGTACCCATCTACACCAAATAATGTAATTGGTTGTGTTTCCAATTCCTAGAAACTTCATGGTATGTGGATCACAACTGGTAGCTAGGAGGTTTTTACAGTCGAAAATGAATATTTTACCATCATATGCACTATTTTCTCTTTGAAGTACTAAGGACTTTATGGGAAACTGACAACTGAAAAATTACAGGATTGTTTTGGGAGATCCTGTCTTTGAGTAAAAATGGGATTTTTGTCTCAGAAAGCCAAACAAATTGATTATAAAGACTAGAATACGTGCAGTGGTGTTGAAAGGGATGTCACAAAATTGTGCCTATTTTTTTATAAAACGTACAATGTCATGTCCACAGGCTACTTGTGTAAACAGAAGGCTACTTGTGTGCTCTTGATGCCAAAAACAGTATGTGTACCATATTCACTGTTTGCGTTTCACGCAATACAACCTCCTGTTTTTGTGTCAGTTTCAGCAAACAACAAAATTACACCACATACTGTATTTTAATTAATAATTTCTTAACATCCAAGCGAACATATTGAAACAGCTGCACTTAAGGAAGGGGAAAGATGACATTTATTCATATTTGTGAAAGCATTAAAATTTATTCTCTTCTGTTTTCAATAGAAACTGCACTTTTTGCACACTGGAGTCTACTTCATGCTGTGTTTTTTAAATTATTTTCTCCCTGTGGTTACGCATTGTATTGTTTGCAGGGACAAGACTTTCTTGTGCAATGCAGTAGTACAAAAGGCCCTATAGGCCCTATCTCAGACAGTGCAAAATATTTCTGAACCACACCTACCCATTGTGAATAGTACAGAAAGGAGTTTTTATACATAAATGAAGATCATACATTAGATAATATTTTGTAAACCTGGTCACAATTTCTGTTTCAGCCAAGTCCTTAACAGATTGGTTTTTATTTTCAGAGTATTACCAAATATGGATTGACTATAACAGGCAACAGACTTACTTACGCTAATTTAAAAAAAGATTTACATTTTAAGTGGCATCCATGGATTTCTGACCCAAAAGATCCATTACCAGATATGCAGAATGAGGATGTGGATCAAAGAAATACATAAAATGTAAAATATTGAGAATTATTTAATATTTTTTATTGTGCTTATTTAAATTTAAACAGTTGTACTTGGTTTTTGGTAATAATAAAAATGTTAAAAGTAAAGGAGTGTGATTTTTACTGTACCTGTGATGCTGTGCTATGTTATATATAGAGTTCAGGCTCAGCAGCCTGTATCCATTGAACATGCAGGATTTGGGGAGTGCAGGAGGATGATGGGATTTGTAGGAGGTGACTAGAGTCAGCCTATCATCACAGTCCGCAGAAGAGACTGAGTAGGTCCCACAGCAGTACTAATGTTACACTGTCTGTAACTAGATATCTTACACAGTGGGTCTGAGTGACACAAAAGGAACTGTGACAGATATTCATTCAAATCATTCATTAAAAAAACTGAAACAATCACTCTGGTTTACATTAATAAAAATTCAATGTAACATTATGTATAAAATGTACTGTAAGTTACAAGTTATACTATATATTCTGAAATTAGACATGGGTTGAATATGAAAATATTATAAAATAAATATTTAGACATCTTAAAAATTTCTGCTTTACACACACATAAAACTAAAATACTTTCCATTACACATAAAAAAAATATTTGTACATTTTCCCCTTTTTAAACAGTATTTAAGTGCTACAAAAAAAAGTACGAGTGGTGCCGTCTCAATACGTACTTGTGGTCTCAGAGTGGCAGGAATTCTTTCAGCTTTATCAGTGAACACACATTAAATACAGGTGGTCTTGTGTCCCATAAACACTCCTTAACACTATTATGGGCATCGGTTCAATCTAATAAATTTTAAGTACCTTGTGTCTGACACTTAACACAAACCTGCTTGCAATTATCCAGGAAGAATAAAACAAACATTACAGTTACTCCAGGTTTATGCTAGAAAAGCTACATTCATCCTTGTCTTCCAAATCAGTCCATCAAGGACAAGAAGAACCTGGACTGTCATCCTGGGTTACAGAAACTGGTGTGTTCTGTGTCGATGCTATTCACAGACAGACAAAACTAAAGAATCACTGGTGCCTACCTACGTCTGCATTAAGTCACCCAGGACAGTCTTGTCAGCTGAGCCCCATTACGACCACTTAATTAATGATATATCCCCTTGCTTGGTTACTCACAGGAGTGAATCAAGCACTGTTCTGATGACAACCCCCCCCCCCTTTTTTAAGATCCTCTGAAATCAATGAAGCATGTGAGCATGCAATGTAAGGATTAATGTGTAACAAGCATTAATGTATTAATATAATGTATTCTTTTTTTCCTCCAATCTTGTCTCTTTGCTGCCTGCTCTCATGTGCTTGTTAAATAAGTTTCATCAAGTATCCATTAGCTCATACATGATAAATCAGTGTCAGTTCTTGTAGTCACTCTTGTAGTCACTCATCCTGAGACTGTCCTTTTGTCTACTCCAAGCCAAGGCTATTGTATAAGTGACAAGGTAATCTCTGAATGTGTGGAACCATGCAGTTTCACAGAACTTGAATAAAGAATTGTCTGAACTTCCATTCATCCATCATCCATCCATATCTCTAATTTTACACAGGGTGATGGGGGAACCTGGAGCCTATCCTAGGGAGTTCAGGGCACAAGGCGGGGACAGGGTGCCATCCTATCACAGGATCAAATTGCACACACACTCCCACACTACAGGCAATTTGAAAATGCCAATCAGGCTACAATGCATGTCTTCGAACTGTAGGAGGAAACCCCCGAATCATGGGAAGAACATGTAAACTATTTGCAGAGTAGAGGTGGGACTTAGACCCCAGAGGTACAAGGCAAAAGTGTTAACCACTGAGCCAGTGTCCCACATTAAAAAAACTTTATCCAATCAAAAACATTCCCCATCCACCAAAGGATCACAGCGTCAATATACAATAATTTGACTAAGAAGATGTTTTTCAATTGTTTTTCCATGGCAGTTGATGGTATACACATTGACATGTCCCTATACATAACCGTATATTTGCATACAGCAAGATTTAAGATTATCTTAATTTATGAGTAACTTAAATTGTCATAGTAATTTCTAAATTTCTATTCATTTCTCTAATCTTAATTCATGTGAAGACAGAAGTGCCTTAGAGAAATGGCTTATTAGTATTTTTGTGCAAAGGACAGAATGCCTCTTGTGATGAGGTAGACCTGTAGCTGAGGAGAGCCTATTTATACAGCATGAAAGCTACTGGTGTCCCATTTAACACAGACGGTTCCCAACGTACATAATTAACGTATGACACAACCCATTACAGGAATCGGATTTTGCGTATG
The DNA here is from genome assembly GCA_025773905.1 of Chitala chitala. Taxonomy (NCBI): domain Eukaryota; kingdom Metazoa; phylum Chordata; class Actinopteri; order Osteoglossiformes; family Notopteridae; genus Chitala; species Chitala chitala. The sequence continues at coordinate 30,422 of JABJVR010032108.1, forward strand.
TTGAAATTTCCTTGATTCTCATGGAGAAACAGTTCATGTGCAAACGATAAGTTTCAAGCTCCTTCATACGTCTATCATTTTCATTTCCACCTCTAAACTGATCACAAAACATTTGCAATTTGGTTCTTTTTTCTTTCAGGTGTACATTTACCATCAGCCCACGTACTGGGTATGAAATATTTGAAAATTTCTCGGTATGTAAAGATTTGTGTGTGTCAGAATAAATCTGGAGAACTACCGGTATAGTCTGCCTTCACTTGGTTTGGAGCTAGATGGTGGCTGTGTATTAGTTTAAATAATCTGAGTTATAATTTCTAACCTTTTACTATACTTACATTTACTGATTGCAATAGCATTCAATAAGCATCACCTTACCCACATGCCATCCAGTTAAAATTGATGGCCACAACAAACCAAGGATGGTTTCCTATCTATATATACATCAGAGCTATAGAGAACAAAGGGTCACGTATTATTACACTATTACATTATCCTAAAGTCAGTGACTCCCTCCCCTCTGCATCCCCCTACACCCTTTTCTGTGCTAAACAGGAGCCTCACCCGTGTACAAGTTTCCTTGACCTCAGTTTTCCTAGACAGTGCTACTGTCTCCTTCCATCCATTCACCATCCTCCAAGGAGGGGTCAGCAACTTGTTCAAGCTGGATCCAGATGAAGTGAGTTGTTAGGTGACTGTTGGCCCAGCCCCCAGGAGGTTCTGCATTCTGGCCTGTTTAATGCTAGCACGCACTGACTCTTTTGTTGTCACAACTTACACTACTGCACCCCTGGTGTCCCTCCCTGTATGAACCACGGGGCTGACGTGCTTTGTTTTCCTGTTCCATAAGGCCAATGCAGGAAGATTTCCAAGTGTCAGGACTTTGGAACTCGGGTCCTTGGCTCCTCTCTTTACGGCCAGGGTCACCTGTTGCCAAGCATATCACATGACTAAGATCTTGACATTTACCCTGAGAAGTAACTGGAAATACATCAAAGGAGCAGCCAGAAACCACACCCTGGAGACCACTCTCCTTCTGTACCAGCCTGTGGAGCTCAACTGTGCTGCTCTCACGAGCCCTGGATGACAGATTTTTAGTGTCTGCAAGTTCAGTTGGAGGGATGCTGCAGGACAGCAGGTCACCTGAACTTTGAGTAGAGTGCCCTGAAGAGTTACCTATACAACTGTGGAGGCACACGGCATCAGGATGCTGGTTGCAGTCAGCGGAGACACTGGCCAATCCCACCTTGCCCCCAGCACTCTTGCCAGGACTTTTGCTGCGATATACATAAGGGTCATAGTCGCTGCTCAGTGAGCTACGGAATGTGGAGCAGCTGCCATAAACACCGCGGTCGCTGGCCTCTGCACAGTCCAGCACCGAGTCGCTGGAGGAGCAATTAGCACCGCTGCTGCTACTGCTGTCACTAGCGGGTCCGTCACCCAAGTAACCACTACATACTGAAAGGTTGCCATGATGACAGGTGTGGGAAAAACAGCTGCATGTCTCCCCAAAGCAGAGCGGTGAGGCAAGCATAAGGTCCGTGTGAACTATGGCGGGGTACAACAGGGTGGGTGTGAGGATCCTCTCTCTCTTGTATCGGTTTTGGGTCTGGGGGACTGTTAACCCCTGGAAATAACAATGTGGGAACTGCATCCCATCTGGGGAGAAGCAGTTAGATTGCATGACATTGTGACCAAAATAGCGGGACTGCCTCGAAGTGCGTGAAGGCTGGTCAGATAATGGTTGGCACCAAGAGCCAGTTATTGGGTAACAAGCAGCTGTAGGAATGGCATAAGTTCCTGTTAAATGAGAACAATATCTACTAAGTTTGGAGTGTCCCTGCTGATCCACGTGGACTGAAGTACAGCCATGGGAAACGGCTGAGGCATGAGGCCCGTGTAGGGCCTGCAGAGCACCATGGTCTGTCCCTGGTACACCCTCACAGTTGTGGGGGCCCATGTTAATGGTTGTTGCATAGGCTTCTGTTGTCTGGTGCACTCGACCTGGGTAGTGGGCAGGGAGAAGCACCCTCTGACGCTGGCTATGGGGTTGAATCCGAGAACGGACACATCCCAAGCTGAGCTCTCCTTTACGCTGGTCTGGGAGAGAAAGAAACACTTAGTTAAGGGCACACAAGGAGACAGACAGACAATTTTTACTTGAAGCCACCACTCACCACCTGAGACATGGACATGCAAGACATTTGACTAATGTCTTTATTGTTGGACATGGATATTAACCATAGTGGGTTAACTTAAAAAAATAAAAACCCCTAAATAGCTTTCAGGCAGTTAGCAGACATGTAGACAGATGAGACTCACCGATTATGTTGTGTCGGCAGCGAGGACAAGTGTGGCGTTCAAGAAGCCAAGGATCCACACACCTCCTGTGGAACCTGTGAGTACAGGAGATCACTCGAAGCTCCTGGACAAACAGAGAGCCAGTAGAAATGCTGTTAAGGACCCACCCATCATGTGGTCACATGTGACGTGTTGCTTTGCCACTGCCAAAAGCTTACAACTTGTTTCAGATATTCCTTTTCACATGTACAAAACAAATCAATTTATGGAACTTTATATTTGTGACTTTGGAAGATATGCAATTTTACATCAGACGACCAAGAAAAGTCTTCTAACTTTATATTATTTGATACTGTCCATTAGAGTGAAAGTTGCTATAATGAGACAAGGAAAACTCATTTATCTTTCAGAAATAGTACATTATGAGCTTAACTTAGCATTTTACTGTTTCATCCTACCTCATCTCTCAATCTTCTGTTTACACCTCTAACTTTTACTGCCATGCTTCAATTCTCCAAAATGAAGCAGTGTGCTGAAATCCAGACACTGTAGAATTCTATTAATTTTTATTTTTTAGCCCTGTTGAAGTACAATTGTAACTGGAAAATATGGTTGAGCTTCAAAAGCTTTGGAATGTATGGCTGTCAGTCAGTTCACTGCAGCAAGAAAGCCACAATACAAAGAAGTCATGAAGACACAGACACAATTTGCATTTGCTGCACTATCTGAGCTGTAGCATTTATGAGGGATAGGGGAGATCACATTGTAACTTACTGGAATAGAATATGACCGCAGTTCTCAGAACTGTACTCCCGTAATTCAGTCAGCACTGAGGTTTACAGGAAAAACTGCAGTGATGACCATTATGAGAGCAATGACCATTTGTAGGTGGTTCCATAAAAGATTTTGTAACTTGCTTGTCATTTATATTGTATTAGTCATTTTTTCAAATTATTGGAAAATGTTTCTTACAGGAAAGGTTTTCCTTGCAATTAAATATGTTATTTTAGGGAGCTGGCAGTTCACTCTGTAAAATAACTACCACAAACCTCCACAGCTGGGGCAACTTCTGTTTGTACCTGAATTTTTATGGATTTTGCATGCTCAGCTCCCGTGTATGTGGATTTCTTCTAAGTGCTCCAGCTTCCGTCCACAGTCCAAGTTCACATAGTTCAGGTAAACTGGCAACTTCTGAATTGACTTTCCCTGTGCCTGTGTGTGTGTGTATGTGTGTCTATATACACTATATTGCCAAAAGTATTGGGACAACCCTCCAAATCATTAGATTCAGGTGTTCCAATCACCTCTATGGCCACAGTTGTATAAAATCAAGCAACTAGGCATGCAGACTGTTTCTACAAACATTTGTGAAAGACTGGGTCACTCTCAGGAGGTCAGTGAATTCAAGTGTGGTACCATGATAGGCTTCCACCTGTGCAATCTGTGAAATTTTCTCACTATTAAATATTTCACTGTCATCTGTTAGTGGCATTATAACAAAGTGAAAACAACTGGGAACAACAGCAACTCAGCCACAAAGTGGTAGACCATGTAAAATGACAGAGCGGGGTTAATGCACGCTGAAACACACAGTGCACAGAAGTCGCCAACTGTCTGCAGAGTCAGTAGCTACAGACCTCCAAACTTTGTGTGGCCTTCAGATTAGCACAACAACAGTGCACAGAGAGCTTCATGGAA
>JABJVR010032129.1:20138-34397 GCA_025773905.1 Chitala chitala
TTTTTATTTATTTTTTTTTTTTTTTTTTTTTTTTTTTTTTTTTTTTTTTTTTTTTTTTGCGCTTTGTCACCATGGCACCCAGAAACCCCCACAGCCAGTCATCCACCCCCTCCCACCGCCTAAGCTCCGTGATTTTTCCTTTAACTTTCTAAGACTCCTTTTTTTCTACTTGGTTCAAAGGCAGACCTCTTCAGCTGTGTCTCGCAGCTAATTCCGAGTCGTTTTTCATTTTTACGTGGCGGCCCGCACAGTGCTCCGAGGGTGTGGGTGAGCGCGGGACAGTGGCTGCTTCCCACTTAGCGGAGCCGCGCCTCGTCTCTGATGTCGCCCGTTAATAAAGTTGTAGAGGGTCCTTCCGCCGGTGACTTTGTTGCAAGTCGTTGCGTGAAAGTCGTTCTGCTAACAAAGACCATTAATTTCTCACAGGGGACATTTTTGTATCTCATCCTTGTCAACCTGCCCCCACCCTCCTTTTTTTTTTTTTTTTTTTTTTTTTTTTAAAGCATTTTAATTTAAATAAAATGGAACCCGCCAAATTATTGAAAAAGCGGGGGATATTAATGGGTTGAATTTGTTAATCGAGCCTGGTTGTGGGCAGGCCGTAAAACGCACAGCTCTTTGTCCTCTAACTTTAATGTGTGTGGCGGTCAGTGTTTTGAGTCTTGTGCAAACTGTGAGTAAGGTAACGAAACAGAGCTCTCCCAGTCCGCAAGAACAGAAGGGAGGACACAAATGGGAAGGAATTAGGTCAGCAAACTGTTCCTGGGTGGAAAAAAGAAATTTGCATTTGTAATGGGTTTTCTGGGGGGACGTGGACTATATATGGAGCAGGTTCAGGGAGTAAACCCGTATGCAAAGTGAATCTGGATGAAATGGGGAATGTTCAACCCTTAAACTTTATGATGGATGCTTGACTTCATAGTTGAAGTGCTGTGCTTTGTTGCAGCACACAGTAAACAGATGGGGGCGCTGTTCTTGGCTCAGGGGTATTTTGTTTTGTGATGGGAAGAATGGTGTATTACCATGCAGTGTAACCCTCTGGTTTACACACTTTAAAAACTATCCAGTGGGACAGAGACTGCTTAAATCTGATACCATCATGATCTTGTTACAGTACGGTGTGGGGGACCTACAACGTGTAAACTGTACACAATGGCCCATAGGTGGATGATTTATGCAGTTTAAAAATAATGCTTTTCTAGTGCTACTCGATGGGCTTTTGTTTAATTTAAACAATAGTGTTTTGTTAACTGCTAATTGATAGTGTAATGCACTGCTGTGTTTATTAACTCTGAGATTTACATTGTGCTGGCTGGAAGTTCAAGCTGTGTGTGTAGGGGATTTCACTATGGCTTGTGTAAATACAGACATATGTTAAGGAAAACTCACCCTTGCCAGGATAAGACAGAGTTGGCTGTGTGTGCTGTAATGGCTCCAGGAAAGGCTGCGATAAGCAAATCACCCTACATAATGCTGCTTTAAATCCACGATTCATCTGCCTTTTGTATTAAAAGTACAAATGCTATATATCATCTCAAGTCAAGAAATGCCTGGCTTCTATCCCACAAATTAGGTGGCATATCCATCAAATCCTCTTTTAATTGAATTTTAGATCTTTTTCTCTGTAGTGCCCGTGGTTGCTGCTGTTATTGCGGTGTGGTGTTAATATCCAATGCAGTTCTCCACACACTCTTTCTTTCTTTCTTTCTGTCTTCCCGCTTTGCAAATCCCTTTTCGAGATGTCCTGCCTCTCACCAGGCACCGGCCCTCACTTTCCCGGAGCGGACCCCTTTCGGTACATATGGCGTGAATTTTAAGATGTGAGTTCTCTGATCTCTGCTCCAAAAGGACCAGTCAAAGATATGCGCCCGGCTTCCAAGCCGCGCCGCCTTTGAAACGAAAATGAATGAGCTTGGCCCCTTCGCTTACAGATGTTGTGTGTGAAAAGTGTGCTCTGTGTGCGCCAGCCAGTCACCGTGTTTATGGTTCTCAGAAGCTGAGCCCCACTGATTATCCCAGGCCCTTTTCATATTTCGTTTTCCCACGTGCCGCATTTTCTCTTTCACAAACTTTTAGTGCCATTCTGCGTGCCAGCTTCGGGCTCATGTCAGCACTGTGTTGTGCATAAATCTTAATGGAGGAGGTATGTTTAGGGAGCTGGTGTGAAAAGTGCGCTTATGTAAATTCCGAGGAAGCGGTTTAAAAATCAGAAAGAGGAGGAGGATGGAATGCAGGTGTTGATTTTGGTGTGTGTGTGTGTGTGTGTGTGTGTGTGTGTGTGTGTGTGTGTGTGTCTACACTCTCCGTCCTGTGCCCGTATGGGTTCTGAGTCATCGCAAGCTGCAGCCATCTCACTCCCTGGTGTGGTCACATGGCTCAGGCGCACACTGTTCCTTCCGAACATCACCTCAGTCGGCACTCTGAGGTGGAGAGGAGCCTGTTTTGGGGTGATAATGGCCTTTAATTTGCCCAAATGGTGATTCATAGCTCCCAGGCCTGCGACCTGAATGCTGGCATTAAGGCATGAAATGGGAAGTATCCACTGGGAAGAGGCACAGCTATCTGTGTGTTTTGAAGGTGGAAAAGAGAATAAAGAGCCGGTTTACACAGTGCACACTCCATAGACCTTTGGCAGCTCCGCTTTAATTTGTTAGGTGTACAGAGCTCTTAAGCCTGTCAGTTACAGAAACGGCAGAGCTGCTACCGCGTAGTTTGTGTGTGTGTGTGTGTGTGTGTGTGTGTGTGTGTGTGTGTGTGAGAGAGAGAGTGTGTGTGACAGAGAGAGACAGCGCAGACACACGTCTTTTTTTTTTTTTGTCAGAATGTTTTATTGGTTTTTATTTTTTGAAGTAAATTTTAACAAGATGTGCCCAAAAAGCTTTAGACAACCACGGCATTTTGAATAGGTACTGTGGGTGCCCGCCACCAAATAATTGACTTTTTTTTAAGATGCCAGACATTATCAGATTTAATTTCTGTATTTCAATGAGATGTAGTTAACATTTACTAAATGCAATAAAATGAAAGGCAGTGGTTAATGTAAATGGAGATTTGTGTTTGCTGATGCGTGTATAAGTAGAGAAAATCCTGTAATACAAATTTGTACAATGTGTCTTAACGGTTATGTGTTGTGTGCTTCTGTCAGCTGGTTTTGGCAGACCTTGTGTTTTGAGATGATTACTGCTTCAGAGTAATAAACATCCCTGAACCTGAACACATCAGCTCAGGGAGACCTTACTTGATTAGAGACATTCTGGTTCGCTCCCAATCATGACAGAGACAAAACAATGAACGTCACCATCAGCCTTGGTGCCCCAGCTGGTGTTTCTTGGAAGAATGCTGTCTTGGCACCTGTCTGATAAGCTGCTGTTACCTGCATTTTTGCCATGTGAGTCAGATGTTCATCTGTGAGGAGGAGAACGTGAGCTCATGTGCTGCTGATGACCGTGACACACCATCTTATAGAGGTTGATGTTGTCTGTTGGGTTCTCTCTGCCTTTTATTTGGCTGGGGTGGGTTGTACTTTGGACCCAGGGCTTCTTCCTTCCTTACATCCAGGAGGGGGTCTTTTTACACAGACATGAATGGAAAAATGTTGTTCCTGGGCTGATGTCAGAGAGGCCATCTGCTAAGGCTCTTGGGGTCTGTCCATTTCTCGCTCTGTTTACTGGCCTCAAACAGGGAGGACTTTCTTGAGACCCCTTGCATTGTTCTGCTGGACACCGGACGCTACTCCACCTGCTAATTAAAGGCTTGCAGACACCTGCCTTTGTTTCGGTAATCCTTGTAACACATAGCAAGACCCCCCCTACCTTTTTAGACCATTAAAAAGGTATTTAACTTAGTGAGCTGTGTGTGCATCCTTTGTGATTCCTAACTGGTGCCTTCTGTTGGATTCTGTCGTAACAGACGCCATCTGGGTACAGCCATTCGTGCCATAATTTATACCATTCAAATAAACACAAGTGCTTATATCCTTTCCTGCCTGTGTCAAAGGTCATGCAACATGTCATACTGTAATACGACCTTGCTTTGACAGAATTTCATTTGCACGCTCAGGGTGTTTTTTGGAACAGGTCAAATAAACCCAGTGCATTTATGCAAGCAAGACTGTATACCGTAGCATGTTGTTTTCACGTTTCTCCCCTTCATAGATCACATAAAAGTTATGTAGGGATTTTGTTAACTTTCTAATGATGATCAAGGAAATTTTACCATGCAGGGCAACCGCACTCTAAGCTGACGTTTCTGTGTTGGTGTAACGAGGTAATCTCCTCCACTAAGTCTTCAGTTGAAGATGAGCTCAATCTCGTTTTCCACAGTGCTAAAATTCACAACTTGCTCTTGGCTGCCCGGAAAGCCGGTACAGGAGCTCTTCAAAGGTGAAACCAAGTGCATGAAGTTAAATGAAGAATGGTGCTATTTAGAATGTGCACGCAGTTAAGCGATCTTAACGGCGGGTTCCCCCCCACCCCCTGCCCTCCGCACCTGCCCACTGACAAGCGGTTTAGCTAAAAGATTAGAGCATATTACACACTGATGCGTTTTCTGATAGTTCAACTTCCTGAAAACACCTGCAGGAAAACATCGTTTGTCCTGTTCTGGCAGAAACTATGACAACGCAGTAGCTCAGCGCTGCATATCTCGACTTCGCCAGGCCTCAACGCGTTATCGGATTTCCGTTTGCTCCCGCGGGTTCCGTCTTAGGTTACATCTCAAATCCCCCGGCTTAGTGAGGTCCACGGAGGGCAACGCAGAGCTTTAGTGGCCATGACTGAAGGAGGGCAGGGGGCAGAAGACCGGTCGGCCGTGTCGGCCACGGCCCTTCTCTGGCTCAGGTTTTTGAGCCGTGCTAATTGGGATGCTAGTGCCTGAAGACTCTGGTCTGCGAGTGTCAGGTGTTTATTTTCACGCCACCTTTCCAGCGCTTCCGTTTGCCGCCCCTGAACTTAGGGGGTGTGAAATTGAAACCACAGCTTGACCTTGCGGCTTGTTTCTTTTTTTCAAAAACGCATCTCGAATTTGCCAGACTCACTGTCGACACTTTATAAGTTCTGATTTATTTTTGACCTCCTGTGTTTTGGCAAAATTTAGCTTGTTTTTGCTATTAGTGGGATTTTGCTGTTACAACAATTGTTTTAAGTTTTTATTTTTCACCCATCCACGTCTGACCACCCACTTTGATTCGTCATTGCTGCTACAACAGCAGGTATAATGTTTCAGCCCAGTGCGGTGTTTAGTAATGCTAAACGGAGCTTATTACAGCACCGAAACCACAGGTAAAGCACAGTGAAGCCATGTTCCTGAGCCCTCGATTGATTCTTCTCTCATCTGAGATGATGGATGCGTGCTGGCTTTAACCTCAGGGGGTGGTACGTCGCGGTCCTCCGTGCCTTAACCAGCCCACCAACTTTGAGTCTGTTATGACTTCATTACGGCGAGAAACCTCTCCGGCCATAGATCACTGCTGTGACAGCTGAAGAATTACGCGGGTGCCATTTGATAATGACGCGTTGTTTACAGGGGTCACAGATAAGTGGCATTAACATACCCGAGTCCCTCGTGGTCTGGAAGCCGACTCGAAGTTCTATAAAGCTGCCGTGTTGGACTCTGTATGTCAATCGCCGGTGTACGTTCGTAGTTTCGGTGGCACGTCACAGCCTGGCTTTTCCGAGCGGACACGTCGTTATGCTATGGCTTCTGTGTAGCTTGAGTGTCTTACTGCTGGGGTCCAGTGTGTGATTGTCCGTCCCACACACTGGATTCGCGTGTGCTTTCTGTGCATGTTGAACAGCTGATTGTAAACTGTGTATCTATGATGTGTAGCAGCTGTTTCTCTGACCGCTTTTTCAGCCTTTCTCTGCCGTTTGTGAGTGTTTGTCAACCCTTTGACCTCTAGATTGATTCTCGCACAACACAGATAACGTAATTGAAACATGTTGGGCCTGGGGTTAGTGTGCCACCCCCTGCCTCGCCATTTTACTTTCCTGTGTGGGTTTGTGACTTTTCACCCCACTAGGTTCCTGTGAGAAAGTGGGAGGGGGTAAAACTAGAAGCACTAATGTAATAACAACAGATAAGTCAACGACACTTGTGGGTGAGGGTCACTGAGCACTTACATGGAAGGCCACCCCCCCTCACCCCCCTGTGCTGGAGCAATATCATTTAAATCCATTTTTCCCCATGCAGGGTTTCAGCTCCAACTGTTAATATTGTTATTGTTTGAAGTGCCCCTGCTGTGCTCTCCCTTCTCCCCCCACATAGACTCAACCTGCCATCCTGATGCGTCTCATTAATATTTGATGAAGGAAAGTGTCGTGGGGGGGTGGTGAAGGTTGTGGTGTGAATAATTCAGAGTCTGTTGCCTAACCTGCTGTGTTGTTGTCATCAGTGCCATTTTGGTTATGGGCTCGCACTCAGTCTGAGGAGCAGAAAGTTGACCAGACGCCACAGACACGGCGATAGACGCACAAGCTGCAGTTGCTCGCACACTGTGCCTGCATCGCAGACAGAGCCAGACGTTACTGTATGCTAACGGCCTTAGTTTTACCAAATGCTATGGCTATCTGACGTATTAAACTGGGCACTAATATTCCTCCAGGCTGCCTCTCGCCATGGGCTTCTCCTCAAGACAAACTGTTGAAAGGACTAATGCCAGTCCATGTTTCAGAAACATATGACAGCAGTACTAAAGGTCATTGTGTGCTTGTGGAGTAACCAAATACTGTTTTCAAAATGGCTGCTTTAGAAACATGTCATTCTTCTGACAGGATCCTAAAATGAATATATAGTAAATACTTACTTTTTTTTTTTTTTTTTTTGGTAATATAAAGTCATTACACTATGACTCGCCATGTGTGAGTTTGTGGTTTCTGCATGCTATGTAACACACTAATACGGTGTGTTTTGGAAACAGAACGGCTGGACGTTCTGCAGGCACTGAGTGGCTATTCCGGATACTTACTCCTGCTAGGCCCGACAGGAAAGAGGAGAAGGAGTTCTGTTATGGCGCCGGGAAAAGCACTTAAAACCATCAGCCCCATCAAGAAGGCTGAGGAGGTCTTTAAGTTTGTTTACTACTGTTTAAGCAGGCAAGCAAACTTTAGGACAGCCCCACTTTGGGGGTCCTTAAGCACTTTTGTGTATGCTTGCTTTTAAAGCCGCAGTGATTTTGTCAGACTGTTCACTGTCTAAATATGTTCTTGGATCAGTGACAGATGCGTCTCACTCTGGTATGCTAATGCTGCACGTCAACAGGCTGTGGGTTGTTCTAATAGCATCCAGGAAAATGCAACTTGAAAGCACCGTAACGTGGAGAAGGTAAGGTTTGAGAAATTATCAAATGTGATGCGACTGGAAAAATTAGGCATCAATATCATAATTAAGCTTAATTAAAAGCCCCTGTTGTTCCACTGCTGACGTAAATGACATTTGACTTTTATCAAGTGTTTCTGTTTGTTGGAAAATGGGACATTTGTGGCATTAGGGGAAGGTCACGCTTCCGTTTGAGGAGTGCTTGCGTTTCTGTGTTCTGACTGCCTTGGCTTTGGGAATACGGGCAGACCTGGACCATTTCGTTCTGCACGAGTGATATTTGTGTTCTGGCTACGTTGGTGAAACGAGCTACAGTTTTCATGGCTCCAGAGAAGTCTGAGGGCCTCTCAATCGATAAAGGCGGATTTTCTCGCCTTAACATCAAAGTTCATTCCTTGCTTGATGGAAACAGCTGCTATCAATCACAGCACGCTCAGAGGTTTATTTCTCATCTACTAGGAAACATCCTGCTTGGGTTCATGTAATTTTCTAAGAAAGTTTTTATTTTGTAGATGTTCTTTTATTGTAGCAGTAAAGAACCATTCTTCTCATATTCACCTGCACTGTATCGTTTCTTTTTTCTCATAAAATCCTAACAAATACATCACTGGATTTTTTATAAGTCAGTTATGGAAAACAAGAAAACATAACTGACATAAGTTATGTTTTCTTGTTTTCCATTAAACTTTCATATAAAACCTAGGATCTTCAGAAGGACCCATAGCACAAGGTGAAATTAGCTTGGCTCGGCCACCTGAACTGTGTGACTTGGACTGCAGTAGAAAACCAGAAGGACACCTGTGTCGATAACATTCAAAAACACTGCAGACAGAGATCTGAAGACCAGAGACAAGTGCAGAGCTACCACGTTACCATCTATCTTCTTACATACTGACAACTCCAGAGTTATTATTCTGTGACCCACAATCACATGACCAAACTGTTGACTAGGTGTTGGCACCACCTAGTCCTGGTCGTCTTACCCAGGAGCTAGAGGACCTAGACTGATCTTTGTCTGACTCACGTGGACTTGTTAGTACATGGTCTATGCAGTTCTTTTGCTATGGAAGCATTTTCTGCCCAAAGATGTTTGACAATTTGTCTGTTCATCTGGCTCAATATTTGCGCCACCGTCTTCACCCCAAGGCGCAACAGCAGGGACCTCCTTCTCAAGCTGTCGACCTCCGCAGTACAAACTGGAGTTCTAATTCAGCGTTTCTGCATTGGTGTGCTGGTTTGAGTAGACATGTAAACCACGAGACTTCCCACACCCTGCTCTGCGCCATGGCTGTGGTGTTCGTTGATGGACCCAATCATGGCAGTTGAGTCGACGGTCCCGCCCATTCTCACTCAGTGATGTCCTCCTTTAGCGACACATTAAGACGCATTTCGCCACATCTCGAGCCTGGATTGGCACCCCTCCTCTGTTCCACCGCGACTCTGTGCACAGATGTCGTCTGTTTCCTCTTTGGTGTGAGGAGTTGCATCAGAAGCTGAAAATCGCTTTTGCGGAGCCTTTCAGTTACCGCTGCCGCCTTGAGATGCCACCTGCTCACGCTGGGATATAAACAGGGGGCCCCCAGCGTGTCGCCTTCTCAAAATTTTGCTTCCTCACCCCCATCACGCATTCTGTAATTTGCGTTCCTTAGCTGATAGAGCTCATCTTTCTCCCAATGGAACACAGGAAGAAAGGGACGCAAGACCGCAATTAAACTCTCTAGCTGAACAGCGTGTAAGTGTGGGGTATGACAGTGGCCACAAATGTGGCATCAGGGTGATAGAAGGCATGTTGCCACTAGTTATGCGGCCTCAGATGGTTCAGCCTTGTGGAGAAGCCCTACAGTTCAAGGGGCAAATGGCCACATTGGCATTATGGTTGTATGAGTGGCCACCTCACTGGGTCACACAGATTCTTGGCACCACGCTGCTGTGCACGGAAGGGCAGCGTTCTTGTCCCCTTTGGTGTGGAACATGCATTGGTCATGGAGAAGTTTCCATCTCAGAACCAGACTCAGTCCAGCAGAGCCTGGTGCATTTGCCTTTGCTTTGCCTGGAGACAGCAGATAGGGCGAAGAGGAGGGCTATTAAGGAAACGATGAAGATAAGCGTGATGCGTGAACTCCTTTTCAAACCAAAACCAGCCTTTTTCAAAGCTCTGTGTTGTATAATGTAGTTTCATATTGGAAAAAGTATCCCTCTTTAGAACGGAGCTTTTTTTTGTGTGTGTGTCAGGCGGATTTTTGATACATTTTTAAAAGATGGCAGACGAAGATTTGCTTGTTCTGTAGGTGGAGTTGTGCGACTTCTCCATGTGATTGAACAGTTTGCCCATTGCTGAAGTGAATTCTCATTAGAGGGCCTTGGGTTTGAAGTAATCCATGTGCTTTTGTGAGGCATATGGGTGAGGACACTCCCATCTTTCCCCCTCTTTGTTGTTTCTTTTGCACCTTTTTCCAAATGTGTCATAATCACAGTGGAGTCTTCTACTTGTGATCCACATACCTGCTTTTTGTGTTACTGCATTGTTGTCAGTGTTTATACATTCACTACAGGAACTTACTTTGATCGGAGCATCTTACCCATTATGACAGTGGGGGGTGGGTGGTGGTCATGCACAATTACACTTTACCCTGGTCACACCATTGGATTTACAACTTACATCTGCTCCCAATTTGAGAGGGAGCAGCTATGCTGGAGATCAACTTTGCCCCGTGCTGTTCTCCGAGAGAACATGTGGAGGTCAGTCGGCTGTTTTCCCTGCCTACAGGAAGGCCTGAACGTCTGGAGGTCAACACAGCTGCTCAGTCTACGTGAAGGACCGATGGTCCATATGATGTTTGCATCTGCATGAACATCTGAATACCTATATGACATTTGGGATCTGTACAGCTTTTCTGATCTACAGGAAGAGTTAGAGGCCTGTACAATTTTACCATCCACAGACAAATCCAGAGGGCATTTCAGCAGCAGATTTATTCTAGGTTGTGTTGCTTGGTTTTGCCTTTTTGCTTGTTTTAAATCAACTGGACTGTAACAGATCTTGTTCTAATCATTTATTTGGTTTTGTGTCATCACTGTCTATTTTGTTAATCCAATCTTTTTTGTTTTTTGAAAAATTACAGGTAGTCCCTGATTTGTGATGGAGATGCGTTCCGATGACCCCATCGTAACTTTAAAATATCGTAAATTGAAACAAATTAAATACGCATTCTAAAAAACATACACACTCTAACACCGAGACAACTGAACTCTGTCAATGGCCGGCGAGAGTGAAGCATCTCACACGGCGGGATATGCGTACATCCCAGCAGCGTCCCAACGTATCGTACCTCATACGCTGCTACGTTTGTCTGCCACGCAAAACTTTTAATACTTTTACAATTTTGTCGTATCACTATCATCATCATAAGATCGAAAACTCGTAAGACGATCCATCGTAACTCAAGAACCATCTGTACTTAAAAAACGGCTACACTAATAGGAGTGCTTTCACGAGGGCATCACACGTGTCCTCCTGGACGCTTCGCAGAGGTTCTCCATCTCTGAACGCTTTGCTTCTTTACTGATAAAGTGAGCGGCTAAGAATTACGGTGAGCTCCGCACTAACAGAAGCCTAATAACCAGCCTGTCTACCAAGTTTAAAGCAAGTCTAAAAATAAGATGTTTCGGTATTAAGTCTTGTGGCACATTTATACGATACTTATATTTTTACCAGGTTTTCCCTGCCACATGTTTACTTTTGTTAATTGCTTTAGTATCATCAATTATTTTGAAGGACAAAATGAGAACCTTTCAGATTGAAAGCCTCAACCACTCCAGCTTATTGGAATGAGAGGATGTCCTTCTAAAGCAGTGCCACTGGCTTTTCTAAACGCAACAAACAGGGATTTGCAGCTAGACAGCTCTCAATGTTCACTTACATGCTACCACATTCCTTCTTGCTGAGTAGAGGTTGCATCCGTTACAGTGGCACTAATTCTCCTTTGCCAACATGGCTAATATGTGCAAGAATAGGTCAGCAACCAGTGCTGTGGGTGACTGGTGACGTTGATGCATCACAAGACATTTGTTATTTAGGCCAGAAGATCATGGCAGTTAATGGTGTAGGCCTTTCGGGAACTCCCATCTCAACAAGAAAGAATTTGTCTTGTTTACACGTGGCGTGAGGAAGCACATGTGGCGTCAGCTCTGCCTGGTCTGTGGAACTCTCCTTTGCTCAGAGGACCCTCCTGACGTTTAAACGGGTTTTTAAGACGAAGGTTTCGGAGAACAATCTCTGAGAAATTTATCATCTTTGAGCCGAGGGTGGATGGAAATGAGAGCGGCTTTGAGATCATTAGATAGCGAAAGGCCTTTGAACTACTGTGACAAATTAGCTTAGAAAGTAGGGGGAAACGCATGTATGGACACGCATTTCAATCCGTAGCCACGTCCGCCACTTTCTGAATAAATTCAAGTGCGATGTAACCATTTTTAATTTGCCGCTGATCTTGTCTCTGCTTGGCCTCTTCCGCTGTCAGCTGCCGTAGTTTAATTCTGTAGAGTGGTGAGCTTGGTCGTCTCTCTGGTTCTCCAGTAAATTAATATTATGAAACCATGGGAAAGGTTCAGCCTGTCAAGGATTGGGTCTGAATGATATTGCCTTGTTTTACGGCCCTGGCAACAGCAGACCTGAGCCGTGGACCCATCTGCTGTTAGGATCCTTGGACCAGTGTCTCGTTGTTGTGGTAACTACACTGTGACCTAAAAGGGGGTGCAGGGAAAGATTGCTTGCCAAGTTTTATGGCACATCATAATGACTATAAACTGCCAGGTCAGCTGGAATAAGAGTGCACATCTGGAAAGGGTTCAGGACTGGATCATGTGTAGTGGAGTGTGTGAAGGGCCCTCGAGGTACTCCTTGTTTGTGTCATACCAGACCCAGTCCGCTAACTCTGTGCAGAGTTGTTTGTAAAATAACCCCACCCTTTTTTGAGATTTCTCCAGATTTTCAGTGCAAATTATATCAAGACCTCACCTAATGTCAAAGGCGTAAACTAGAGGCAGGGCGTGTTATTTTGCATTTCCTGACAAATGTGTAATCGCACCTTTTCAGAGCTAATCGTGCAGGTGTGTCTTGGTGTCCCCTAGATGTACCTTCTTCCCCTGCTTTCACTCCTTTCTTCTGTACCTGCCAGTATGCAGGTTCTGCCTGAAAGCGATTTGATTGTGCCTTGGCCTCACAATTTTATTTATATATTTATCAAACATCTCACAGTTCTGGGTGTTTTCTGTTGAGACGGGGCCTTTACAGTGTGCTGTGAGCTTACCGTTCCAAGCCCTTGGGTTTGTTCACCTGCCTCCCATGTGTATGTTTTTAGAGTGCAATGATCCCCCCTGACTTGCCTGGTGGCCGTTTCTTCGAAAGCATAATTTTAAATCAAATATTTGTCCTGCTATTTGTGTTTTTTTTCTGCCTCCGTTGGCCCAGACTTTGTTCTCTGCTCTCCATCTCTTTCTTCACTGTGTATAATTTACCTGGACCTCTTCGGAAGCAAGATATCACACCTTAACATGTTTTTTTCTTTCTTTCTTTAATCTGGTGATTTTCAGAGATGTGAATGTTTTTGTACAGAGACAGGTAGTTAGAATCCTTCCAGTTGCGATAGCTGTTATGATGAAGGTTGATGTGAAATTCTAGTACCTGAGGGAGTTCAGTAGGAGTTCAGAAGGTTTGTCTTCAGATAGCTTTTAGGGTTCAACACTGTTAGTCTGTGGGTCTTTGGTCACAATCACACAGGTCTCAGGGGAATCTCTTCCACGTCCAGCTGAACAGTCGAAATGTCAGACAGAGATCTTCGACGCTGTGGTAACCGTTACTGTAGACCCAGTACCAAGCCGGGTGGGACTGGGCCAAGTTTCATTTTCTGAGACACAAAAAAGCTAGCATTTACTGTGGAGACTTTGTTTTTCCTGTTCTTTTGTGTGAAATGCCAATTAAAGAGAGAGATAGTGGTCTGTCATTGTGATTATCTGTGAAACATGAAAACTCATGCAGGAGTAATTACCAAAGGTGGATTGAAAGGCATTTGCCAGGATGGTCCTGAGGTCCTCAGATGGCCTAGGAAATGGGGGCCAATTTGGATAATGCAATTTTGACTGCAAAATGCATTCAAAAACCAAATTATAGATATGAAAATGAAGTTCATTTAGCAGTGAACAGGGCGTGACTGAGGAGGATGATCACAGTAGGTAACTTGGCAAAAACAGACCTGTGTGTCTTCAGCCCTTCATTTTGGGCTCACGCTGTAATGCAGCTCTTCTGTACAGGTGGTAAAACATGCATCACTGTCAACAGTATCAGCTACCTTCAAGAATGGGATGCTTTGAAATCCTACAATTGTTTGCTGTATGTCAATAACCTACTGGACTGGTTTGTCTCACTGGCAACCAATCATGAGTCCACCAACCAATCCCTGATTGGCAGGAAATGTTCCCACGTTTGCTGTTGTTGCCTCTTGCTCTTTATTTCACATTAGCAGGATGTGTTCATGGGATGTGTATTATAGGTAATGTAACTGGTGCTGTAATGAACGTGGAAGGAGGGTTAAAAAGAAAAACGTGGTGCGGGAATGTTCTAGAATCAGCACACGCATGCTACAGTTTGCCCTGTATGCAGTGCCATTTCGCAGAGGTTGATTGGCAACGTGTCGGAGTGCCCATTATCATCAGAAGAATGCACGCGCTGTAATCTGTAATTATCGTTGCAATTACGCGCCGGGTCCTTTGGGCTGAGGCGAGCATTTGGATTTGGCACTTTCGTGACACCTGTACGAGCAGCCCGACAGAAATGAAATGATTACTGGCGGCGCCCCCCGGCCCCCCCCGCCGGGGGGGGGGGGGGGGGGGGGGGGGGGGGGGGGGGGGGCGGGGGGGGGGGGGGGGGGGGGGGGGGGGGGGGGGGGG
>JABJVR010032148.1:0-37552 GCA_025773905.1 Chitala chitala
ACGGTTACCCCTTCGATGGGCCCGGCGGCACCGTGGCGCACGCCTTTTACCCCGGGGACCGCGTCACCGCTGGGGACTCCCACTTTGATGACGACGAAGCCTGGACCTTCAGGTCACCAGGTAAGTATAAATGTCCTTCTTCATTGCCAGGCCCCTGTACCCCACACACACTGAGGCCAACAGACTGCTCGTGCACCGTGTCAGTACCACACACACACTGAGGCCAACAGACTGCTCGTGCACCGCGTCAGTACCACACACACACTGAGGCCAACAGACTACTCGTGCACCGTGTCAGTACCACACACACTGAGGCCAACAGACTGCTCGTGCACCGTGTCAGTACCACACACACTGAGGCCAACAGACTGCTCGTGCACCGTGTCAGTACCCCACACAGGATTCGCAAAGCAGTTGTTCGGCTGACAGGATGTTCGCCAGAATAACCACTTCAGGACATCTACAAAGATATATACTTGGTAAGATGTAAATTACCAAGCTCTACTGCACCATTGTATCAAAAGAAAATGCTAGTGAAGCAAATATAAAATACAGTTATTACAAGACTTTACATTTTTGGAGTAACTATTATAATACAGCTCATCATACGTTAATTTTCAAACTGCTTATCCAGACTTTTAGTGAAGGAGGGGTGCGGGGGCTGGGGGCTTTGCCAGCCAATACAAGCCACAAGACAGAGCAAACTCTGGATGGGCTAACCCACCAAAGGGTGATTATGAAAAATAACAGTCATAAATCATTATAACATTCTCAGCTCTAGACCTTGCACTGCCCTCCGTGCAGAAGCCAGCCTCCCTGAGTACTCTGGCTGAGCCCTGGCATTATGGCAGTGGTGCGCACGGCCACAGTGCAGCGGCGGAATTCCGTGTTGTAGCTCGCGGCCGTGTCACATGCTAAACGTTGGTATTCCAGTTTCGCTAGTCATTATCCCCGTTATTCAGGAGTGCAGAATAATTAGCGCTCGCTTAGGGAACGTCCCCGCTGCGCTCGGACTGCCGTGAGAACGCAGCGCGGAGCTGTGAAGGAGCAGTCCGGTGCAACCCGCTTCCTTCCTCATGCGAAATCCACAGCTATGCTCTGCGTGTGCAATAATAATGTTTACAAGATACGTTAAAACCCTTTTGGTCATGACGTCCATTAAGCAACAGTTTGTTCACGCGATGGCCTTCATAATGCATAAGGACATCTCAGTTTATTTTAACGGTTTATACTCATCGTACCGGAATGTAATCGCTTAAGATACATTAAGCAGGTTAATATGGCTTGCTGATTTTATTCACTGCTGTGTTAAACTACAATATTTTTTCATTAAAAATGCCCCCCCCCCCATGCAATACATTTGGAAGCACTGCACATTTAGAATATCATGTAATTACTCATAATTTGTGGTTAAAAAAAATAAAATTAATTAATTAATAAAAAACAAATACAAAAATGTCAAGAATGATGCATTTTACTTAGAAGAGGGGAAAAAAATTAATGCACATAAACACCTCTGTGTGTGTTTATTTTGATGGAACCAAAATTAATATTGGATGAGTTGAGAGTGAATTATTTAATTTGTGCTGAGGCTGAACATAAAGATAAATGTGAAATTAAGAGGGCAGTGTGAACACCAGAACACTCCGCACTCGTTAATGTGCATAGACAGGCTTGTGCTCATTAACTGTCTGATCAAAAGTGTCTGGGCCTGAAACCCACACTATCTTATTAACAGAGGGCTGCGCTGGTTATTGTGCATAATCTGATGGGTGTAAGAGAACTATATGTATATTTCAGCAGGCAGCTTGCTTTGAGTAATGACCTTTTCATAGCTTCCTGCCTATGCAGAGAGGATATCTTAGCTCAAATGAAAAAGCTAATCAGCACTGAAGCATCTTTATTATGTACACAGAGAGACCTGGACTGGCAGAGATTCTGAGGAATTGCATCTCTGAATGAACAAAGATTGCTTTGGGCAAATAGAATTCTCTACATCTCCAAGGATTTTTGTGTCTTTTGTGCTGTATTTTCAGTGCGAAATTCTTCCACACCTCAGTGTGTGTGTGTGTGTGTGTATGTGTGTGTGTGTGTGTGTGTGTGTTTCACCACCTTAGTAACCTGTTGCATGTCTGCACATTCTCAAAACGCTTAATGTATCAGGCTCAATCAGATCAACTGTCATGCAATTTAGCAGTGAAACAGTAAAAGCAACATACATTTTTTAATCCTTCCTCTATACTAGCTGCCTATCTAAAAGTCAGTGGCCCAGACCACTAAAGGTAGGGCAGCTTTAAGAACACCTGCAGCTCCACCATTCACAATATGCCACTTCCTAAGCCAGCTGCTTTTGCGAGGCATGCTGGGAAGAAAGTGATCAGCTCTGCATTTAATCAACCTCGAGTTTGATCCAGCACATCAGTTGTTTATCATGGGGCAAACAACAGTGAACAGTAAACATCTAATTAGAAAGACTCATCTTAAAACATAATGTGCATGCTAATACACAACCTCCGGCTTGTGCCATGCTCCAAAATGCTCCTAAATGGATTTTTGTCTTCATTTAAAGTGCACAAATAAGACAAATCACATAGCACCCCTAGTGAACAGAACCAGGACTGGTAACAGGTTACCAGTAATACAGTACAAAATCTGACCAACAGTCTGCCTTCATATTGGGTACAGTTTGCTCTTTAGTGGAATTTAACCGCAAAGCCGATTCTGTTATTCCTTTTAATTTATTTTTCCACAAAGTGTTGACTGGCCAGTCAGGTTCTCTGGATCCTAAAAGGAGCTGAAATTGGCCAAAGTACAGACAAGCATAGCTGAAGCAACTGGTTTTTTTTCTTTTAAAGTAACAATTCTGACACCAAAGGCAACATAAACATCCCAGAATTTATGACTTATACAGTATTGGATTTAAACTGGTTTTAGTATTTTAATTGTATTATACCTTTGTATATTTTCAAGTACTTGTTAATCAGAATAAATGTTTATTTATTTTAGATCAAAGGCATATTGAAGGCACCAGAAGCTATAGCTACCTATAAAAACGAATGAGTTTGTCTGGCACCCAAAATTAAACGAATATCTCATTCATTGTGGTTCCCACCCATGTCAGATGCTCACGGGACAGACCTGTTTGCCGTGGCCGTACACGAGTTCGGACACGCCATCGGCCTGGCGCATGCCTCCGCCGCCGCTGCCGAGTCCATCATGAGGCCGTACTACCAGGGTCCTGTAGGTGACCCGCTCAAGTACAACCTGCCGTACGAGGACAAAGTCCGTGTGTGGCAGCTCTATGGTAAGGGCACCTTCTCTCAGTCGCACACAAACAGGAGACTCTATGTTCTCATTAATGCTCCTCCTTCATTTACAAGAGCTCCCCTTTTCTGAGAGGACTGACTGGCAGGAGCACAAGTCAGAATCATTTTTCCTCTTTACTTTTTGACCTGGACAGTGTAGTGTAGAAGGTGCACTGTGATGCGTGTAAGTAAATAGAAAATATCCAAAGGGCCTGGTAGCAGTGTTCTTACTGTCTCGGGTCGTCCCTTACTGTCTCCAGTCTCACATCGACCCTCCGTACGTTTCTCTCTTATCATTCTGCATTCTCTGCCGCCCTTCTCACTCATAGGTTGGACAGGAGGTGCCAGCAGTAAGTTCATACTTCTGTATTCCTGTGCCAGAGAGTAAACAGCCCTCAGGCACATCATTACATCCTGTTGAAGAAACAGGCTCTGCACTGCAGTTGCCATATTTACACACAGTTAACTGTAATGTGAAATGCAAATCAGATAAGTTACTTTATTTCTAAATTGTTAAGTAGAGACAGTAGAAGACTTAGTCTTAGGGACTAATGCTCAAACCCCTGGGAAATGTCAGTCACATCAGTTTGGAGGGAGCATGTGATGCTGTAACATGGAAAGAATTAAACCTATTATGCCGTTCGATTTTCTTTTGAGAAGTGTAATTTATTTTCT
Organism: Chitala chitala; assembly: GCA_025773905.1. Taxonomy (NCBI): domain Eukaryota; kingdom Metazoa; phylum Chordata; class Actinopteri; order Osteoglossiformes; family Notopteridae; genus Chitala; species Chitala chitala. The sequence continues at coordinate 3,981 of JABJVR010032148.1, forward strand.
TATTTACTTCAAGGTGCACAGTAGCTTTAAAGAACAGTGAATCCACAATAGTAAAAAACCTGTTTTGAAACCACAGTGAATCCTTCTGTAAATGTTCTCATATGCCATCAGAATTTATGGTACTTGGTGTAATAGAGTTTTAAGCTAAGAATGGGTTTTGTGATGAAGGCTTTGTGTTCCGAGTGTAGCTGTTCCTCTTCATATAAAGGCACGCATACAGACTGACCAATACAGTGTTTTTATTGACTTACTGTATAATACTAGTTAAAATGTACTGTATGAAAAATGTTTTAAATACTGTATTAGAGAGCCATCCTTTCCTTTACTGCCCAGCCATATCTGAAGAGCCTTCACATTGAGTTTAATGGCAGTGAAACGGTTTTGTGCCCAACTCTGTCAGGGGTGCGGGATTCTGTGTCACACACCATCAGTCCTGGAAGCTCCTATGGGACTGATCCCCCTGTCCTGTTGGACCTCCCTGAAAACCAGTCGACCATGCTGTGAGTAAGCGCTTCCTGTACTTGAGCAGAGGTCCTCTTCATGTGTGTAGAAGAAGAAGATGTTTAACACCTAACAACCCCCCTACAGATGACCTTTAGTTTGTCAACTAGTGCAATAGTGCACATCTTTAACACGGGACTTTTGATGCAAGTCTTGTGGGAGTAAATAATTGTCAAACTATGGCCAAACCATCCATTAGAAACTTTTGTCCAATTCTTAAAGGTATTAGCATCAGGGAAACAAAATGGGAAGTTAGTTAGAATGTTTAATAACATCTGCAGTTTGGAACATGTAAGATTCATTCTAATATACACAGATGTGGGTGTACAGTGATTATGTACATTTGGAGGGGCTGGCCTCCTGGTCAGGAGTTTAGGCATGTCTTTTCCTCTTCCAGCCCAGCTCTCGATGCACCAAACAGGTGTAACACTCATTTTGACGCAGTGGCCCAGATCCGTGGAGAGGCCTTCTTCTTTAAAGGTACCTTGTGGGGTGGGGAGGGGGGTTGTGGGAAAGGATCAATACCTAACCCAGTCATGTGTAATAAGGCTTTCACAGTACTCTTCCCTTTCCACAACCCATGTCCTTGAGGGTGAATGTGTGTGTGTGTGTGTTTGTGTTGGGGGAGGTGTGAAGTCACCAGTCACCAATCTTTAAGAACTGACTTAATTTTATCGCTAGGTTTTCTTTAAAATTACAATACAAAATAATAAAACAAGAGGTAACATGGTTAAGAAAAACAATTTTCATCAGTGACACCCAGTTCCTAGAGGAGGGTTGGAACGAACTCCACAAATGTAACTGAACAGGATGTAAACAGGTTTGCTGAAGTCCTTAAGCCTCATATATCTGCTTGGTTTTCCTAGTGAGTGTTACTTTCCATAACAATGGAATACATTTTTCTATGAAGCATAACCTGTATTTTTAGCCATACAATTATACACATTCAACATATCCCCTTTTATTTTTTAGATCTACAAGGTTTTTTTTTGCAGTTTTTTCATTAATAACAATATTTTTGTATTAAGGACGCAAATTTAAGAAAATTCTTTTGACCCGCCAACTGCTGTAATTAAAGACGGTAAACCAGTTAACCAACAAGGCTACAATCAAGCACATGATTCATTTAAATAGTCCATTCAAAGCCAATAAGACTTTAACACTTGTATTCTAATGTCCCCTCTCACTGGCAGTGGCCAACAGTTCCCTTCTTCTTTGTGAGCATTTAATGCGGTTTCACTGTTCACTACAGACGGAAAGGCTGGGTGTCATTTAGCCATCAGATCCTGTTAATGTTTATTGCTGATGGGATATTGCACAAAAATGTAAAACTGGTGAAATTAAAATTCATATTGCACAGTTTACACCATACCAAATCGTACGTTATGTCAATTTAAATGGTCCCATGCAGAACTCCTTTGGGCAGTCAGATTCATTTTTTGTTAGATTTTTTCCCCACTGTCTACATTCATTGGTAAGTTACTAATTTACAACCAATGGGTTTCTTTTAACGGAAAAAAAAAAAAAAACTTCTGCTTTAAGTATTTACAGTTAAACATTCATTTAAATTAGTTTTTTTACTGATACCATTGGTTGAATTGGTTGATCAGTTTGTTATTTGGCAGTAAACAGTGAACTGGTAACTGATAACACCCCTGTTTTGTACACTCTGCACCTAGGGAGGTACTTCTGGCGGCTGACGAGGGAGAAGCAGCTAGTGTCTCTTCGTCCAGTTCAGATCCACCGCTTCTGGAGGGGGCTGCCCGACACTTTGGACAGCGTGGATGCTGTGTACGAGAGGCCCGGGGACCACAGGATTGTCTTCTTCAAAGGTACTGGCTGGGCTCTGCTGGGTTCTGCTGGTTCACTGTGGGTCTGACACTCAGGCTCTACGCACCTTCATGGCTACCAGCATGACGAGCAGTGTTAAGTCAGTCTCTGGGCTGTTTTTTTGGTGGCTGTATGATGCCATTCTGGAAAATTTGCAACCTCATCCAACAAACTTTTACATCCAAATTTTACATTTAATATAGAAAAGAGATAAAATGCTGAAATGAAATACTCTACTTTATGGGCGCAGAGGACAATTATTTTTCAGGACTGCATCATCTCATTTAGGGCTATTGGGGAACAAAGTGTGTTCTTTGGGCGAGATGGCAGCCTACCACTGGGCAGACACAGGCATGAATGCAGAGGCAATTCGCCTGGATGGCCCTGTGTTTTCACCATAACGCTGAGTTCGCACTACACTAGCTGCCGACTGTTGCACACTCCAAGCAAATTATTTACTGTATATTGGTCCATGCTCTGGAGACTTCCTGCTGGAAATCTGGACCAGTCTCGTGCAACTGGTGTGAGCAGTAACCAATGAAAACAAAGTATGGAGTTTCTCCTATCATCCCTTGCCGAAGAACAGTGGTGATAGGAAAAATTTTCTGCCCTCCCACAACTCAGCTGAGACCATGGTGAAGAGAACACATGTGGTACTTTTACTCTGTGTGTGTGTGTGTGTGTGTGTGTGTGTGTGTGTGTGCGTGTGCGTGTGTGTGTGCATGTGCGTGCACGTGCACGTGCGTGCGTGCATGTTTGTGCACGTGCACGTGCATGCGTGCATGTTTGTGCACGTACATTGTGTGCACGCGTAAAAATTTGCCCGGTTCTGCTTTGAGATCTCCCACTCTGGTCATTAATTTTTATTTTCTTTTAATTTTTTATATCCCATTCATTTTATCCCTACTGCTAGTCGAACAGAATTAAATAAATTTGTTTACTATGGCCCACAGTACAGTTGGCTGCTATAATTTATTAAGACTGGGCTACTCTTCTCTAAGTAACTGCTGTGAAAATATAAACAGGCAACAAAGCGGAGCAAACACACCACTAACCACTAAAGATTACTTTTAGCGCATAGTTTGTGAATATGAATGTTTTCTGAATTTCAAGACTACAATAAATTATTTAATAAAATGTTCCCCCCATTTTTTTTTTTTTTTTTTACAAATGACACTCTGCATGTAATTATGTATTATTTACAATTATGTATTTGTTTTTTATTGTTTATCACTGCAAATGAGTAGACGTACAACCTGCATTGATTGTTCTGTTGAGGAAGGATAAAAAGAAGTTTCTTCACATGTGCGTTCAATGCTCACCGTCAACCGCTTGCGATTTCTCCTGGGGAGAGATCGTGTGGTGTGAATCGCCGCGTCACGCAGTGTGTACACCACGCGTTGTCAGCCTGCTGCAGATCCTATGGAGTTAACTGGAAAACAATGTAAAGTGTTTGCCAGTCGTCTAGCGTGAAAAAGGTTTAAAGGCGACACTCAGTCTCCGTTCAAAACTCACACCCACAACCGGAGGCAAACCTTCTGCTATGAACGTGGGTCTGTCTTCTGAGCTACTCTCACACTTAAAGTCCTTAGATTTTGAAATATTATCTTAGCTGAAACAACAGCTCTATAAAGCAAGGTAGACATTTTTAATACGGTCGTTAATTGTCCTGTTGGGATTGTTCTGAAAGTATTTACATTCCTCTTAGCTACATATATTAATTAGAGATAAGGAAACTAATTACAAACAAGCCACATGTTCTGATTGGGGGCTATTATTTTTACTGTCTGTCTTTTGAAAACAATAACTTTATATTCCACTTTTTAGTGCCATTAATTAAATGTTACAGGGAGAGCTAACATTGTGTCACCTGCACAGAACGTGACTGATGACCTCACAATGAGTAAAGACAATTAATTTTCTGGTGCTCACACTCTGTCCTTAGAGCTGAAGTACTGGGTGTTCAAAGACAACAACGTGGAGGAGGGCTACCCCCGGCCAATCAGCGACTTCGGACTGCCCACGGAGGGAGTGGATGCCGCGTTTGTGTGGCCGCACAACGACAAGACGTACTTTTTCAAAGATGGCCACTACTGGCGCTACGATGACTACGTGCACCGAATGGACCTGGGCTACCCGAAGGACAGCGTGTTGTGGAAAGGGCTCCCAGCCCGGCTGGATGACGCCATGCGCTGGTCCGACGGTGAGTATAAGGGTGCTGTCTTCCCAAAATCCTGACTGAAAATGCAAAATAAAATAATATAAAACATTAATCGTGCCCTGCGGTGTGTTGACACCTTGCCCAGGGTGGCCCCTGCCCTGTGTCCTTGTGCTTCCTGGGACGGGCTCCAGGCTTCCCATGACCCTAAATGTGGTTAAGGCGCTATAGAGACTGAATGAATGAATGAATGAATGCATGAAAACATTAATTGAAATAAAATTAAGTAAACAAAATGTCCTTTTTCATAAACGGGCACAAGCACTAAACACAGCCTCATAGGTTTTACAGGTTATGGCTCATGCCTGTCATCTGAACACAATACATGAGTTACAAACAATAGATGTGCTGACATTGTAATGTCTACATTTCTTCAGTTTAAATAATATTATGAACAGGTTTCGGTTTGATATAATTAATTATAATCAGTATAGCAAAAGCAACACTGATATTCACAAATGAGATAATGTGAATGTTAATTGTTTAAGATGCACGTGGCCTGCCCAAGTGTATTGTTAGTTTGCTGGCCAAAACACCCACAGCGAGTCTCTGGCTTTCTCTGCTTTCTTCCCAGGTGCCTCCTACTTCTTTGCGGGAGCGGAGTACTGGCGTGTCCTGGGCAGCACCATGGAGGTCGAGTCAGGATACCCGCGGCCCATTGGTAAAGACTGGCTGATGTGTGCGGACATGCTGTCAGACTCTCCGGTGCCGGCAGCCAACAGCACGGGGCACAGTGGGCAGCACCGTGCCAGCCACGCGGGCAGCAACTATGAGGTGTGCTCCTGCACCTCTGACTCGGCCACACCCCTGTGGCCACACCCTTCCTCCCCACCCTTCGGACTCCTGGTCTGTCTGTGGATGCTTCCAGTGGCCCTTTCAGCGCCTCCGTGATGAAGAAGCTTGAGGCTCCAGAGACACTGATGTACTGGATTCCTTTTTTCAGCTTGCTTTTACATGCTGTTTAGCAATACAGGCTCATTGCTACCTGTTGGTGAAACACCTGTATAAAGTTCTTTTTTTTATATATATAGATATTGTGTAAATTTTAAATTGTTATTACTCTCATGGATCCTTTTAGTAAGCTTTTTTTTTCGCTCTCAACTGCAACTCAAGAAAAAATGTTTAAGTTTATTTGATAGAAATAGCATTGGATGCTTGTTCCACTGGGGATAAGAAACATTCTGAGTATATTAACATACATGTAAGTTAAATTTTTTCTGGTATGTGGATAATTAGGAAAAAGGGGCAAGATGGGACACGGGTTTGAGGCTCAACGTATCAAAACAAGAAATAGAACAACATATAGTAGGGGGTTACTCATGTCACTAACTATGTAGTTTTTCTTCTGAAAATCCAGATGTTTCTTCTTGACTGATATTGCTGCAACACAGACCAGAGACACTGAGCTATACTTTCCTCTTTGTCCTATAATGTTGCCCTGTGAGAGATTAGTCAGGGCAGGAAATCTGCATCTATCTTGTTTCATTTATTTATTTATTAGTTATTATAATTTTTTTGTGTTCATCTTGTCAGCACGCCTCTAATCTTTACCAAGGCATAAAAGCGTTCTAATTAATGTTTTTTAATTAAAAACAGGCAGGGACTTCTGCAAGCCTTGATAGAATGTACGTCTTTTTCTCTGTTTCTCAATGCCTGCCAACGGTGTCACGATGCCTGTTAGACCGGTCTGGTTCAGTGGGAGAACTTGTTCCTTTCTGAGAAATTGAACATATTTTCCCTTTTTTGTTATTGAATAAGCAGGAGCCATGTAATCAATTTACATTAAATACAGTAAAAAAAATCAGAAGGGCCTATTAATACGGAAAAAAAATGAATCTATATTTATGAGAAAGAGAGATCACAAGTCAGGTGTTCTTTTCTAATTTATGTAATATTTTAATACAAAAAGTAAAAACAGTACTGTTGTTTTGGGACTGCAGTTATTTTTCACCAGGCTGTTGATGTGGAAATGAAAGTATGGATGCTTGAAAGGCAGAATGTGTCACATGATCCCAGGAAATTCATGGTGTCTTATGTTTTAATGTGCATCTTCATAGGCTTTTTGAAACGGAGACACTTTTAGACCTTGGATATTCAGCAGTAACTACAGGCTCTTTTTCTGTCACCTCTTGTCTGCAGAGGGTTGCAGTGATTCAGCATGAGTGACATTAGGTAAGTAAGAGCCCATGAGTTTCCATCACCCGAGCACTGGACCTGAATCTGAATCTCTCCCACTGAGTCTCTGCCAGAGCAAAGCAAAACGTCCAAAGTTAAACTGGACTCGGAGGTTCTTTGAAGTTCACACAACTTTTTGCGTTTATAATTCAAACCAAAACAATCAGAGATGTGTCAGGGAAAATAATTTATAATAATTATTAAATTTATTGTGCATTTAAACATTTCTGTTTAATGTTTAATAATAATAATAATAATAATAATAATAATAGTAATAATACTTGCCATTATTATTATTATTATTATTATTAGCTTTACTGCAGGATGTGCTAAACACAATGCGATGCCAGAGACTTGACTGACATCTCATTTGAAACAACTGAAATGTCAGGTCCACTGGGCTCTGAAGTAGACAGGCTTTGCGGGACACTCCTATTCAAAGCCTGGGTTCTAATTTGTTCTCTGTCATCTGGTGAATGTGAGTGAAGCTCTGGCAGCAGTGGGGTGTAATTGGTGTGGATTCATCATGAAGTGGAGGATTTAAGTTGGCATTGAGATCTCAAACCACTGCTGTGTAAACAAATTATAAGGACCGCTATTCTGTAAGGCAACGCGTGGCCTGCTGTGTACAGAGAAAGGAAAGAGCGGCAGCAAAAGTGTTGTGCATTAACAAAACGTGCTTTAGCAGTGACCCTGTAGTGTGTTAAGAAGAGAGTGTTTCAGCAGTGTCCAGTTATGTACAAAGGAAGTAAGGAAAACTCCTTTTGCTCTGACCCTGCACTAAATAAGATCAAGACATTTGGCAGAGACTTTGTACAAAGTAAGACCAATAGGTTTGTCTGTGAACCTGTACAAAGACCAATAGATTTGTACTATTGGTACTAAATTAGACCGATAGGTTTGACGGTGACCTGAATTGTGTCTTGTGACAAATGTTTCGTTTGTAGAGTATTAACTGTCAAAAGCCAAGGCGGACTGAAATTTAAAATTAAGTTGGCATTAAAAACAAATGGTGAGACTGAAATGAGTTGGGAATATTTTGCATGCCTCAGTGAGGGTTTCCTGCATTACGTGACTCCGTAGGGACTCCTTCTGTGGTGAGAGAGCTTCTGGAGCTATGGCCATGGAACAGTTTTGAAACTTAAGCTAAAGTGCTGGTGCGCAGTTTTTTTTTTTTTTTACACATTTAAATTATGCTATATAACAACAAACTATAACACATTCCATGCTGTTTGACTTTAATGGTAAGTTATTTTAGGCCGGGTAATAGGTTTTTTGAGACTTAATGAGGTCGTGTTTATAATTAGGGGTGATTGACATATTGTGGAGTTAAAAGTGAATCTCTGGATCAGTTTCTGTATAACATATGGGTCTTCTCACATGCTTGGCTAATTTCGTGGATCAGGTTTTTTTTATGTTTTCTGCATGTGTGGTTTCAGCTTGCTGCTGAGCTCCAGCGTAGCTACCTGAGCCACACGCGCTGCTCTGCACAGATAAATGACAGCACAGAACTCCTGTTTCTTAAGTTTTTGTTACTTTTCAAAAAAGTTTGCCCATAATGTGCACCTCAGACACTTTTCCATAGTCCCCTGTCTCAGACAGTTAATGCAGTTCGAATTTAGCCTCAAAAAAAGGTACTTAGTTTGGATAGGATAGTCTGAGAAAGGCAAAATAAATCCACGGAGAAAGCGAAATCTCAGCATGCAGTAGGTGTCCTCAAGTGGAGTTGGCTGAAATGTGTTTAAAAATCACTTCCTTGGTGGGGAGGCGATTCAGTGGAGATGTTAAGTGTAGAATGGACAGCGGGTCGGTCTGTAGGGAGACCGCCAGGCGGTCTCATCGCCGGCTCTCTGAGGTGCTGCAGCTTGTCTCTTACTGATAAGCCTCTCCGGTCTTTCCTGAAAGGTCACTGCCTGACATAATTCACTTCCTGGGGTCACTGTAGCCTTACTTGAAAAATTGATGCATTTTATCAATTTACTAGGAGACAGCATATTTAAATTTTTACAATACACTATCCAGCTAGGAAGGGAGATGTTATGAATCTTAAAAATTTCTAGTTTTTTTTCCATGTCCAAATGGCATGTTTTTTTCCTAATAAAAATGCACTTCTGTATGCTATTCACAGAGCACAGCTAACATTAATTCAAGCGGTTTGTGTCCCTGCTTTGGCATCATACAAGAGTGTGAGTTGCATTGTGATTTTTTTTTTCGTTGGCGTCATGGTCTCTTTACGAAGACAAAGCAACAACAAGATGAAATGAACTAACTAGCCTTCCAATCCAAAGTCATGATGGCTGACTGGGTGTTAACGTTAAGGCAGACCTCACACTGACTTAGCTTTCATCTGGGCCAACTCTTATGCCCTCCGCAAAACTCTTATGCAAAACGATGTGATGAAAATGCTGCACGAACTACATGTAAGACAGGAAGACTGTGGCTAACAAGATAATGACTTTTGTTTGGATGCTAAAGACTGTATTAAGATCAAGTCACAGGCTTGACTATGATGCGTGTAACACAGTTTGTGTCATGCCCCACTTTGCTGCCCTAAGAACAAAATAATATATAATTTTGGCACCACAATCAGACATGATTTTGATTAGTGGCCATTTCTTTGGAGGAAAGAGGTTTTAGGCGATCAATTTTGTGTTTATGATTTTTCAGTAGAAATAAACCATCATTCTCCCGTTACAAGGTGAAAAAAAAAAGTTTCTGAAAAGGTGGTGTTAGCAGAGTGAAGTAGTGGTCTGTCAGTGTTACAAAACAGCTGTAGGTTTACCCAGGTATGAACATCCCTGAAGAACAACCTGGCTGCTGCTTTGCACTTGGAAAATTTCACCTGGATATGCTTCAGTGAGGTTAATTAGCACTCGAAAATGCATAGCAGACGGAGCCGGCAGCAGAGTCTGAGAGCCTGCCTGTGATGCACAGACAGGAAATTAGTCTTCAGTTTTCTCTTTGTTCTCCTTCCTTCCCCTCAGTTAATTGTTTTAATTAAACCTGACTGAAAACTACCTATATGCGGATGCCATGTAAGTGCAAAAAAAAAGGATTTTCACAGACAATGTGAAAAAACGTTACATTTAAAACAGCTAGACAGCAAAAGTAATTTATGACTGGAGGTTTAAATATAAATGACAGTGAAGGAAGAGAAAATCCTAAAGCATGGATGTTGTGAGGCATGCCGGCTGGGCTGTTTATGTTCATGTCCCACTCCCGATGTGAGCCAAGCAGGGTTTGAGCAGGAACACCCGAAACCTGCTCCTCACAAGGTTGAAGTTCTGTGTGAAGGCCAGTGAGGGTTTCTCCCACTGCATGCTGGTTTGACGGTCACTTGGAGTCAGGGCCCTTTTTCACAGATCGTTAACTGCAGGTGCCACTGTCTTCAGAGGGATGTTCTTTGTTTCATCAAAACTTCATCCCCTCCACTGAATTCCATCAGGAAACTCTAACCAGGTAATTTTTCCTTCCCATGTAGCTGCTTAAATGCCTACTTTCATTTTTTGGCCACTTTATCAATTCCTTGTGGGGGTGTCGGTGTCTGGGAGAAGAGAGGTCATACACATTTAATTTATCAAATCATGTCTCCTCATAATAAGCATGAAAATGCAGATTTTTTTGATGGACAGATGAAGGGAGAGGTTTTAATGCCAAAGCAAATATACACATGGCACATCAGCAGTTAATTCTTACTGCATAAAATATTTTTATCTAAACTGTTAGCTATGTACAGTAAATGTCAAACATGCAAGGCATAAATTTTTTAAGGTACGTTTTCTTTCCGTTTTGGCCCGTTAGCATTCCCAGCAAATACGCCCAGATTTGCGCGTTCTGTTAGAGATACTAGCATCAAAGAACATAACTATCATTCCTCAGGTACACAATGGGCAGGACACTTAAAGGGCCCTGATGAAACCACCCTTTTAATGCTCATTCTTCAAGCTTTGCAGCTGAAATCTTTTTCTTCTTCAAGTCCGAGTGAGACAGAAAAATCCTCATCATGCTTGATGGATGTGATGCACAGAAGCTGGTTAGCTCTCCTCTCTTTGACTGTATCACAGAAGCTGGTTAGCTCTCCTCTCTTTGGCTATATCACAGAAGCTGGTTAGCTCTCCTCTCTTTGGCTGTATCACAGAAGCTGGTTAGCTCTCCTCTCTTTGGCTGTATCACAGAAGCAGGTTAGCTCTCCACTCTTTGGTTGTATCACAGAAGCTGGTTAGCTCTCCTCTCTGGCTGTATCACAGAAGCTGGTTAGCTCTCCTCTCTTTGGCTGTATCAGTGTAGAACTATCACTGTACCTTTCTCTTATTTGAAATTTTAAACTAGCCCATAATTGATTATCCTCTGATTTGCCAGAGTACTTACAGTAAAACATTTTCAGAGTGATTGACATTCTTTATAATAAATGACCTATGGCTATTTTACTGTTCTTAGCCAAAGATCTCTGTACACCTGCTCTTTTTATGTGTATGATTAACTATATATACCTCTTGACGTTTGTACTAAACCATTTTTACAAGAAGTATTCTTCAATGTTACAGCTGCACAGCAGAAGTGATCTTGGTGGAAGAACCTTAAACACCATGAAAGTCATGCATGGAATGTTCTCAGCATGATATAGCATTTCCAGATGCAGTTGTTTGATAGACTGGGTTGAGTGCCTCTGGTTCTTTCAATATTCAGTTCAATTTATTTTTATATAGTGCTTTTTACAACAATGTGCCTCAAAGTGCTTTACAGAAGGAAATGTACATGTTAAAAAATAAGCAGTAGGAATAAATACAAATGAATCCAGACAACAGCGGTGGAGATGAAGCAAAAACTCCACAGTGTGGAGAAAAAAAACCACTGGGGGCTCAAGGTTGACTGGCTGCCCAGCCCCTCCTGGGCGTGCTAACATTACAGAGAGTAGTGGTACTTATTGAGACGTTGACTGTAAGTTGCACTACAATGTATATAAGACAATATAGTTCTCCTTTGCTCCAGGTATTGACATAACTCTCAATGGCTTGTGGTCTCCCTCGGGCAAAGCCTCATCCAAGAGTATACACTAGGAGTCAGCAGCTCTAACAAGGCAGCCCGCTCAGATGGTGCCCAGCCTGTGAATATTCTACAGGTAGTTCTGTATAACTCTGAGCCATTTAAATGTGTCCAGTCTGATTTGCTGTATGTGTCACAAAGGCTGTTGGCTGCTGGATGCCATACTTATGGCAAACATGGAACATTGAATTATATGTGAAGCTGTAAACAATGCAGTTCAGACAGTTAAATTCCCATGGCTTTCTTGAGATGCCCAGACCTTCTTAAGTGGCTCCCTAGGGGTGTCCCCCATCAAACTCAGAAACTCATAGGTCTGGAGTTTGTCAAACATGCACTAACTTCATATGGCTGTCTTGGGGAAAAAAAGTAAAGCGTCACTGAAATATGTTTTTCCTCTACTTTGTACAAGAAAGTTCAGGAAAACTTTGTTTTTTAAAATTTTATTATTTTTTTTTTATCTAGGTGGTTTTGATATAAGCAGACATTGTTAACACTGCCCAATTATTTTCATCATGTTTAGAATTTATCTCAACAATTGTCTCGTCAAATGCAACCTAGCTTACATAATAACTATAATTGCTCTATTTTTTAAATAAGAAACCTAGCAATTTGAAAGAATTGTTATGTAAGGTAAACTTAAAATGATTTTGACATGTTTACATAATCATGAACCAGAAATCTTCCAGTAATTTGACAGAAAACAGGAGGCCCAGTGCACATTATGTTGTTTACCGTAATATATTGCTTTTGTGACTTTGTTTACCGAGTACAACACTGACGAAAATGTATCTTTACAAAAATACACAGAGGTTTCTCTGTTCAAATTGAAAACACACAAACTGTACAGATACATAAAAGTAAGTATATCAAAAATATTGGAAGTTCAGAATTTGATTTCATATTGTTGAAAAATTCAGAAAGCTAAACTGAAATCCTTGAACACTAGCCTTGACAATTCCTTTTCTTTTTTTTTACTATGTTACTTAAGGAACAGACAATAAAAGTATCCATACATACAATGACTCTAAGTGAACCTCCATTGTCAGTGTGATCACCTTCATCCTAAGTGCCGTAACTGTCATCAGCACTGGGTCTATCATTGCTGTCATCCCCGTCATGCTGCTTAGAGAAGCCTTGTTTATGCTCCTGAGCCTGATGCTGAACTCATACATATAACTAGCAATTCTATTAAAGATCTTGTCTGTCAACAGCCAGAGATTTGAATGACAAGTTTGGAAATACAGTGAAGCCTGTCCTTGAAAAGAAACCAATCATGTTCAGGAAAATAAATAAGAATTGTTGCTCAGCAGCAGTTTACTATAATTGGCATAAAAAAAAATAAACATTTAATGGCACAGACATCTCAAACAGGTTGTAGAAGAGGAGAGCTGTGCTTTCCCCAGGACAGGCAATAATACTGCCTTTGATATGCCTTTGATGTTGTTTTGAAAAGCTGCATTCAACATGGAATTTTGACTGTTTATCAAACCATGTGATGATTCAGTCACAGGAATTTGCACAGCAAGAGTGGGAAGGTTGTTTTCAGTCTGACACTCAGAAACTGCCTACATCCATTCATTTATCCACCCATCCATCCTTTTAGTGTCACGGCCTTGTTTTAATAAAAGTCACCTAGAGTCTCCTGAACATTTTTTGTGCCAAACCAAAACACCAAACAAACACGCAATATGTAGACAAACGTGCAATGCAGGGTGAGAAGTTAAATAACCAGTGTGCCCAGTTACTGTTTATCAGAATAAAAGAGCAAACACTAACACCTAACGTAATGTGAGTGGAACAAAACAAACTAAAAGTGAGTTTCAAGTGATAAATAAGGGATGGCAGTGTTCCCATAATGCCTTGCCAATAACTTCACAACACAGTGTGCTGTAAACTACAGTCTCTTTGCACTGAAATGACAACATATTACCCAAGTACAACACACACAGCTAAAAAGCTGTTTGTGGGTATTCTGGTGCGACCTTGTGAGGCCTGACAGTGTTGTTCCATAATACCATGGAAGACAGTGTGTGGCTTGTTTCATTATTCATTCAGGTATGATAATTACCTCTCCAGCGGGCGCTCCATTGAGGCTGGAAGCAGGAAGGAGGACAGTTAAATAAGAGCAGAAATTTGTAAGTAGGTGTTCTTCGGAGAATAAAAGTATTTCATGAAAAAGGACTTGTTTCACGATTTGTGACAGAGGGTGTTTTTTGAAAGTGTGCTGTTATATAATGCTGCTCAGCATTTTCTTTTAGATCCTGCTGGTAGTTTTTGCTTAAATATGACTGGTATTCACAGGAAATTAGGAAAGGCTGCTTATTGTTCCATTTGTTGTCTGACAGTGAAGGCTTCTTGTTATTTCGTTGCGTACTGTTCAAAAGTTTTTCCTCCCCGGTAGCAGCTGTTATACTGCTGTGCAGAATGTGTAACACAGAAGGGTATCTGTAGATGGTTTATAGAAGGTAATGAACTGAGGGATGTGAAAGCTGAAGGCCCTAACGGTTGTGTTAGCTGTTACTGTATTTAGCATGTGACCTTCATTCACAGGCAGTCAATGACCAGTGCAAATGAAGCATGAGGTGACAGGCTGCCCCTGCTGACTGACAGTGAAACTGTAAGATTGTGTATTAGACAGCTGACTTGAAAACTCCTCAGTAACTCTCCTTATGGTGGGGGCTTCCCTGACTAACTGTACGGAGGTGCAGGGGGGGCAGGCACAAGCTGTTGCCATTACAACAGAAAGTGCTAAGAGTATGATGGCTCCCTGAGCAATGTGGCCTGAAAGATCAGGCATTTACATAATTTTCAAAACCCTCACACCTCCCTTTAAACACAAACACTGATGAAGTTCACAGGAAAGTTAGTGTTTGGCAATTTACCCGAATTTAGCAGTGGCCCCAGTGATGAATGTCGGACCAAAGCCAATCTGCAAACAACTTTTGTAAATTCTAGTGGCAAGGGGCTGCTCAAAGCATGCTGGGAGATGACGTGCCTGATGCTTTCAAACTGTCGTCGAGCATAGCGAGCTGTTTGTGACAGCGGACGGGAGCGTGTTCGTGGCAGAGGACCCATCCATCAGCTCACGTCTTTTGCGTGAGTGGAGAACAGAGGGACGAATCACATTTTAGCACTGCATTGCAGAAACTTCCTCTCTTCTTTATTTATAAATTTTTTTCTCTGAGATTGCGGAGCACGCTGAGATTTCTTCAGCGAGGCATGTCCGGTCCCGTCCGATCAGCCGACAGCCAAAGCACATCACACCACAGAGAAGTAACGCCAGGAAGTAAACGTGTGACTGAAAATGAATCCAAGGAGCCCCTTTTTTCTCTGCTTGGTGCATTTGCCCAGACCTCCTTAGGGATTCTTTTTATCCAGATCCTTCTGATTGCCAAAGTGCTACCCGCCAAGGCCAAAACTTGAGAGGAACAACCGAGGGACTTGCTCAACTTATCGCTTCACACGCGGTCCCAAAGAGGCTGACAAAACCGTCTACCTGCAGATTCTCACGAGAGCGTCAGCAGTCACCACAAATATCTTGAGCGTACCTTTAAAGAAGCTCCTTGGCGCACTCCATTTGTGATGATTTTCGCTTCATTTCACTTCACGGTCCCTAAGAAGCTACGCTTCAACACTTCGTGTTGTGATTGCACGCAGAAGTGACATGATTATGTACTTAGGTGACTGGGTCGTTATATGGTTTGTCAACCCAACCCTCTATTACTGCTATTTTGTTTGCATCTCATCCAGTGCTGTTCTGTTGAATTTGCTGGTTTTGAAATTCCAAAGTCAATGACGTGTGGGTGATTGCAACAGGTGATGGTTCTCATGGCTTGTAGGTTTATGTCCAACTAGGGCGTCTGCTGCTGTAGTGAGGTGATGTAATTAGCTCAGAATGATGATTGGGGTTTAAAATTAATACGTGATTCAGAGCTGACACACTTTGTTCGGTGTTTAAGTTATCATTTCTGTCTTTAATATAGCAAGGTGCTTGTGCACGTTTAGTTCATTTAAAATCTGTGAATGAAAATCAAATAATTAATGAGGAAAAAGATGACTAGAAGGCACATGAGGTGCTTGCTGTTCCATCTGATTAATTACACCTGTGGACAGGTAGTAACTCCTGTTTAACTCAGAAATTATATTTGAGCCTTTCATTTGCTGTTGACAAGTTCCATCTTTTACTTTCATGTTAAAGTTATTTTAAGCAGATTGGCATGTTGGCTCAGGTTGTGCTGTTACGTGTCTGTCTTTCCCCTTCCTCTGCAGATTTAGGTTTTGCACAACCTACCTGTGATTTCCTACGTTTCTATCAAAGTTCAAATGTATGCCCAAATGATGGACAGGTTTACACCAGTGTGGTCATGTGCCCAGATGTGTCAGCTCTGAAATCCTCTGTCAACCTGTACCATATTTAGCTGAATACCCAGGATTTACAGAATTCCCAGAATACATCACTGGGCACATCATGACCATAAACCAGCCATTTCTCATTTTGTACAATTACTGAATGATTCACCTTCAGTTTATAAACAATTGTGGCTTAAAGACAAGTTCTTTTGAGCAAAGTAACTTTTAAAACCTTCTGAGAAGTACTCTCAGAACCTCTTTCAGAGATTTGAGAAGGGATTATGTTAAATACTACAGTTAACTCCATACATATTTCATAACTTGACATTAAATGCTGTTGGATTTGTTTCGTTCCTGTGTGAAATAAAAGCCAAATTTATCATTTGACCTCACTGTGATTTTTACAAATGATTTTGTTTTAAAAGCAATATTAATATATTAAAGAAAGTTGAATGCGTGTGTCCATGTCTGTAATGCGAAACAGGAACTAATTTAGCATAATTTCCATCAGGCAGCTTGTTTTCTTAATGGTCTCCAGAAGAGACATTTATGTGAATTTTGACTTTCAAAATTGCACTCTTGGTGACAACACAGCATGTCAGTCACGAAGGAGAGTTTGAAACCCCACCTAATGGTATTCAAACACCATTGAAAACATGGAAAGCAGCACATAACATGTATTTTTAAGCACCATTCAGTGCAGCTTATGAATATGCAGCAAAGCCACACGTGCATAGAAAGAGGACGCTGATAACGTTGTAGAAATGTTTGGTGCGTGCTTGGAAATTGATGGGTCGCTGTCGCACTGCCGTATCCTTAGACATCTTCATCTTGGCTTCTCCCTGGCTGCTAAGGCAGCCTGGAGAATAAAGCACATTGTCCACACGTTCCTGCTGATTGGCTCCACGGAAACCCTACAGGAAGTCAAGGGCTCCGAATAAAATGCTTATATGAAGAGCTCGTTAGTGCATAATTATAATGTGACATTTAAATTTAACAGGGTAGGAAGAGATTTTGAAAAAAGAGAGAAAAAAACCCTTACTTAAAGTTCTGTAGCTCAGAATTTCAAATCCCACTGGCATGCTTTTCAAAAATTCCTCCTTTTAACTTGAAGAGAAAGCTAAGCTCTTCTCATTCCTGCAAACAGTCGGCTGTAGGACAGATTTGCAGGTCGTGCACTGCAGTGCGGCTCCCTGCTCCTGGGTTAAGTCTGTTGGCTTACAGTTCCAGGACAAACAGACCCATTTGTTATGGCTCTGATGTTATCTGTTAATCGAGTCAGTGGATCTATGCAATTATTAAACAAGACAGGCTTTTAATGTTATAAAAAGTGGAACATGATCAGTATGATATAAATAGCGCTGGGCTCTGAACTGGACTGCGTGTGAATTTTTAAAGATCTCAGATAAAGACTTGTTGACAAACCCTGTGTTAACTTTTCTATAAATGCAGTCTCACTTTCTCTTTGACGAGGTGAATTTGCCAGCCTGCTGCAGGGTAGGCAAAAACACTGTAAACACAGTCTATGGGTTACCTGAAACAGGCTTCTCTCTGAGTCCACTCAGATTTGTAAAAGCCATTTTTGGCATCTGTTTGCTTCTTTGTTAAGTTGTTTTGCAGGTCTTTTATCAAATGTTTCATCAAATGTGTGATGGGAATATAATAAAATGTAATTTTGAGCTTCCTTTTCAGATGTGAAGAGATTTACCTGCAGGATACAACTGGATGAAGGAGTAGAAAACATTACAGGAAAGACACATTATCATAACTATTACCATATCTCAAAATGAATATGTCTTTAATGCGTATTTTTGAAAACTGCTACCGTAATATAAAATATGACTTCAGAGTCATTTTGTACATCACTTTCCATCTTTATACTACAAGAAACATGTCCTGGAAAACAGTACGTGATAAAAGTACATTACATACCGATTTGATGAGTTGCTCTAAACAGAGTAACGTATCGGCCAACAAGGGATTGCATCACATAATCTCTCTGAGGGTTTTACACTTTGTGTTAGTTTTGTAAAAATTAGTGGTTGTATGACCAATGTTTTTATTATTACATGTTTAATTGTATTTAGTAACTGAACTGATTCCCTTATTGTATTTATTAATTGATCTGATTTCTTTTCTAGTTGCAATCAGCATTATAGACTTCATATTTTCAGCAGTTATGTATATAGACACAGTCTTGAGTTTTACACCAGTTCTGCATTTTTTTTCTTCATAGAACTTTTTTGCTGTATTCAAGTTACAACAGAGGTTCAGTTTTAAAAAGAGGTTTCCATAGCGACCAGGATGTGATTGGTTTCAGGAGTACACAGCACAAATTAAAATCCCAATCATGTCCTGAAAGCTTTCATGCATTTTATCCAGGTAACGGGATTATGGAGTGGAGGGCGAAGCGATGGTCGCTTA
Source organism: Chitala chitala (assembly GCA_025773905.1). Lineage (NCBI taxonomy): Eukaryota > Metazoa > Chordata > Actinopteri > Osteoglossiformes > Notopteridae > Chitala > Chitala chitala. Next base: position 22,522 of record JABJVR010032148.1, read on the forward strand.
ATAAATTGGGTTTTTTTGTTCTAAATACAGAGGATAAGGTATTGCTCCACTGGCAGTTTGTTTTCAACTCACTTGTGCCCTGTATAAAATATGTGAAGTTGAGTTGCACGTAGCCAAACTCTTCATTAAGCAATCATCACTAAAATAAGTTCCCTGACAGCAAAAAAGGTAGTGATTAAGGTAGTTGTCTTACTTTAAACCAACATTTCAGTGGGGAGAAAACAGCTATGCTTATTAACATGTCAGATATCTTCTAAGTGCAGCATTCTTTCCCTGCATACACTGAAAACTCCAATTAGTACCAGATTTCAAAGAGAGTGAACAATGGCAGAGAACACGCAGTAAAATGATCAACGGGGCAGGAAGGCATGTTCTCTGTAGTTCAAAACACCAAGGAGACCAGAGAATTTTCAGTAGCAAAAGCTTAATGCTAAATCTTGTCACAATTCTCAGTCCGGTATTGACAGTCAAGTCATGCCTGATGGTCTCAGGAAATTCCGAACCCCTTCTCCATAACTCCAACCCCCCCTCTCCCCCAAGACTAGCATGCCACCTCGTGTGGATCCATTTGCAGCCCCAGCTCCATGTGCGTGATCTCCTTGAGACTGCTTTCACTCACACTGATGTCTCCTGGTTGCTCTGTTGAGTGCGTGTCTATATGCATGTTCTGTCCATGATGGTTTCCTGTCCAGAATGTACCTGGTCATGTGTTTTGAGCTTCCATATAGGCTAAATATCTGCTTTAATCCTAGAGTGGATAAACGGTTTTGGAATGTGGCTGAAGTGTATAAATGTTTCAGTGGCCAATATTAACTGGTTACATGGGTGAATCTAGGAACAGGTTCACAGAGGCACTGGCCCTAGCTGAAATCTGATTGGCTGCTGTAGTGTTCCCCTCCTGTCAGTCACCAGTCCTTTCAGGAGAGATTTACATGTCAGTGTAAGACATGCTTGGCTCCTGTATGTTACATATGGCCCCTTTGTGGCCACCCACTTTTAAAAATCCTAGAACCTTTCCTGACTGGTTAAGAATAATGTACATTTTTACATGATGCTGGTCATTTGGATAAACAAAATATAAAGATCCTTAACCAAATTCCTGGAGTTTCTGTGCTTATACAATACATTATATTATACAGATTGTCTTTGCTTTAACAGGTTCTGGTTAGGATCTGGGTTATCCATAAAACAAAAAAACCCATGTTATCACAGCGTCCCCCTTTTCCCTATAAATCACTATGATGTGCAGTCACAGACAGGTCGCAGTTAATGATTTCATTTACCTCGTATTTTAATCTCCAGCAAATCGTTCAGAATGAGGAGATGTTTCTGTGGGCAGAATGGGAGTAAGTACAATGCCTTTTTCATGGTTGTCAGGACAAGTGAAAGCTGCGATGATATCCATGCATGTTAAATGCGGTGGAACTCCAGCATCACGGTAGGGTGGGGTGGGGGTTGCGGGTACACTGAAAAACGGTGTGACAGTCCTGCTCTTGAGTTCCTGCCTCATCAACTTGGGTTGGATTGAGCTGTCAAAGCCAAAACAGTTTACCAGCCAGCCAAACACTGTAGTATCTATCATGCTGTTGTAGCAATTTGGCAAAGTTTAAAAGCCCTTTTGCTTTAAATCACTGCATTGGCAGCCAGCCAAAATTTCAACTGTGTATATATATATATATATATATATATATATATATATTTTTTTTTTTTATAAAATTCCTGTGATAAATATCAAATATGTGCTGTTGTCTTGAAAATGTCAGTCACCAAAAAAAAAAAAAACATCAAAGTACTGCCAATCACTCAGACATGATCGGTGATTGGTTGATTCCTCCATAAGCGAGCTCCTTGTTCTTCATAAGGTATGTCACCAGTTGTTATTTGTTGTATTATTAAGAATGGCTTTGTGAGATGGAATCACAGCCAGTTTGAGTGTGTACCACAAACTCTGCCTCGGCAGCATTTAGTGCGGTCGAAATTCTATACGTCAAAGTTGAACAACACAACCGACATCTTCACTCCTACCATCCTCAAACGTGCACTTTACCGGTGACCTGCTCACCTCTCAAGACGAACTTAGAACTTGATGTGCTCAGGCTTAAGTCCATCCATATGTCCTTGTTCCTGTCTCTGCATATTAGTAGCTCTGGGAAAGACAATCAAGCCAAGACGGAACATTGAATCTTATGTTTAATTTATATACATCTCCAAAAGCATCCAATATTGGTGACCATGCACCTTTCAAGAGATAAATCAAAAGGTTTTACAGATTTTTTTCTAGTCCATTTCCATAGGCAGCACTTTCATTGATGTCCATGATTATTTAATATCATAAATTGTGCTTGAAGATGTTAAATAATTCATCACAAAAAGTACAAAATCTGCAGCTATTCTGATGCATGTTAAACTAGCACCACGGTTTCTCTTTATTAATTGTCAATTAATCTCCACTGAGCTGTGTCTTTGCCATCCTGTGTTTTCTACATCACTGTGGATAGTTTCAGCTGATGAGCATGTTATGAAGCATTTTAAATGCAGCTTACCCATTCTTGATAAGACCGAATAGAAACCTGGCAAGGAAACTGCATCACACTGCTTTTAAAATTGTATAATTTTATTTTTAAAACAGATTTGAAATGTCTAGGCAAAACAGGATGTTGAGATACCTGAGCCCATGCCTGTTGTTCCAATGTTGCTCCAATGTCCTCTAGATGTTGCTGGTCCCTCCCTACATGCCCAAGTGTTCAGTGTCTTAAGTGTATTAGTCCCTACCAGTTGTGCTTCGTTAATGTCTGTATTTAAGACCTCCCTTTATGTCAGCATGTTGCCAGTTGTTGAGTGGTCAGTGTTTGTGAAAGCTCTGGTTCCATGTCCATGCCTGGTTTTGACTTTGTTTTGCTTTGTTTCTTAATAAATCTCCTTCTCTGCACTTGGACGTCACCTCAGCTCATCTGCTTCATTACTGCATGGAACTGTGTGAAATGTAACATGCACACATGTCCTGTGAGCTCTGTACAGGGTTCGTTATTGTAGAAGGACATCACGAAGTCCAACGTAGCCAACAAACATGCACTCTGTAATTAACCTCTTTTACAAGCCCAAAACCCTTTATAATGAGCCATACTTTTTTATTTATTCTCCAGCATTTTAAGACCTGACAGAAAATGCTATCCATTTTAGCTTCTAAGATAAGAAAACAGGAAACCCAAAGTGTGATGAAAAGGTATTAATAAACCCTTTGAAACTATGTACAAATTTCTGGAACATGGTACATTTCTAAATGTTCAAACTGAAGATAGTATTTGTGGACTTTGCTTTGGGCAGGACGCTGGCGATGGGGTTTGATGTGTCAGACTGAATAGATTGATGGTAACAGACTATGAAACAGGATACAGCTGGCCTTGATTGTTGCTTTGAAGCACCAAACATCTGCTGTCTGAGTTTGTTTGTGTATCTATAATGGTCAAGCCCAAGATTCACATCCAAAAACTAAACAAATGGTTTGAGAGTCTATTTGCTGACTAAAATGCAGAATTGTATGTTTTTTTTTAAACAAGACCATCATCTGGGTCTGTGAAACCTGTTGGCACTATAACTCCCTTTGATCTGTGCATGTTGTGATCATCTTTGCCGTTCTCTTTGTAGGAAGCTCACTACACAGAGGATTCTGTGCTTCCTACTGCCAGTCAACTGTTCTGTACAGAAAACAGACGGCCCAAAACTGTCAGACAAACTTTGCTCCACAGCAGACAAACCTTGGAAGCTCTGTTGCCAAATGAGAGACAACACAGAGACACGTTTTCTACCGCAGGGGACAATTTAATAGGTAAGTCATTACTCTGAGATGAAAGAGGGTGAATGAAGGTACGTTGAGCTGAATGTGCTGATTTCTTGACTGGGCTCTTTTAACTTCTTTTTTTCAAACACGTTATTAAGTAAACAGGCAGGTGAATGAGAATGTTTCAGATGTCAGTTTTTTCCTTCCTTTATATTCCTACACAAATATAGTTATCTTTAAGGGCACCTATAGGCTCTGCATTTCAACAACGATGATAGGATGAATATCAGACCAGCAGTGTAGGTTAAAAATGTCACCTTATTTCACTGGTTACACTTTGTAGGGCAGTAATTTTCCTGTCCTATTTTTCACCTCTCTTAGACACCTGTTTTTGTTTTTGGGTATACCAAACAAGGTAAATGTAACTAAGCATTAATTTCATTTAGTTGCATATGTGTCCATCACACATTGTTATTTAATTATGAAAATGTCCGACAATTTATGCCAAACTGTGTCTGCAGTCTCCATGTCCAACTACGTAATTGTGAGTCCTGTCATAGCTGATCACAGCCATTGATCTTTTAAGCCCGGAGCCGAGTAACACTATAAAAACACCATGGACGTACTTTTGAAGAAAACCAATTAGACCATCCAGTTGGGGCAGATACAAGCTTAGGTGTTAGTGAGGGCAGGTGTCAGTTTCTGTAAGGCCACAGTCTTGATCTGTATGCCAGAGCTATGCATAATTCTGCATTTTTTTATTTTTTATTTTATTTTTGTTCACAGTCAGTTATTTCAGAGTTCTGGCTCAGACAGGGAGGAAATAAACAGTACTTTTACCTTCTCTTCTTTCAGAAACACTAGAGTCTCTCATGGCCCCAGAGTTTGAGTTTTGCCACCCCCCCCCCAAGGTCACTCTGAGTTCTTCTCTCATATAAACTGGAGATTCTAATTACATCATTACACAGCATGAATCAAAAGTGCCTTATGTATTTAATACTTTGTAACATGATTCATGGTAAGGCTTCTTTAAGGCAAGCAGAGTATGAGGAACAACGCATGAAATTTATTTTGAAACAGGTCACACAAGGTCCAGATTTTATGCCAGTTAGCATGGAAAAAGAGGGGTGTACCAGGACAAGGAGTACCTCAGGGCACCCTCTCAGACACTCAAAAGGCTGTTTCGAATAACTGAGCTGATTCGCATGAATTGCGTGTCTTTGTGCTGTGAGCAGAAATAAAGGCCTGAGGAAAACCTGCACAGGTGGCACAAACTTCACCCAAGCCATGCCAAGGAAAAGGTTTGAGCCATGACAGTGTGAGAGAGAAAGCAGCAAGCATCAACCGGCTGTACTGACACACCAAGCTGCTAACAGCAAGAGCCCACGTGACAACTCAAGGAGGTCAAACATCAGAGCGTGCATCAATATGCAACATTTTACAGTGCAGCAAAAACTGACATCCTCTGAAAATGAAAATATTGCATTGCTAAATGTGATTTTTAAACCTTACTTCTGGACATCAGAGTATCTTCCATCATAATTTCTTGTGATGCAGTATACAATAAAACAAGGTGAAGGATAAAACTAATGCAGATCTGTGGAAATGTAGTTTTTTGCAATTGTTTCAATACAGGCTTATAAATACACTCAGTGGGACATTGAATTAGACTGCTGATTTTGTTCATTGAAATAATTGATGTATATTGTGAATATCTAATGCTTTACGTAAGCACATACAAATCGTTATGAGAAAGTTTCACATGAAAAATGTGTTTATATGCTATTTTGTATGTGTTATAAACACTATATATAAAACAAAGTATATATTTCTTCAGGAAAATGTTTTTGCAGTAACAATGATACAGCGTTTAACCATAACTCATTTGAGTGACAGTGGAATCCATCTTATTTCAGTTTAAAAATGCCACATTAACTACAGGGCCAAGGCTTCCCAAAGAGTATGGCAATGCACATTTTTCACAAATGACTGTAAACAATTTTTTATGTTGGTCACTAGAAGGTTGTTAAGCTTCTGAAGTGGCCACTGAGAGGTTCGCTTCAGCTGTTGAAACAATCCAAAGCAAACAGCAGACATGTCTTCTACAGACACTGAAAATTATATTGAGAAGAGGTGATAGACACTTATCAACCCTCCCCTACAATTCTAGACACTAGAGTATGTACGTGCTTTTTTAAGTGTATGTAACTTTTTAAACAGAATCTCAGCAGTGCACCATAAAAATCACAGAAGCGGCCCAAAAGGAAAGATTAACAAAGACAAGAAATACAGAAAATTTAAGCAATGTCACTTTCAAAACACGAATGTACTCAAGAACAGTAACCGTCTTGTACTCTTTACTCAGACTCCTTACAACAAATATAAATATATTTTCAAAGAAATGCCTGTGGAAGACAACGTGTTTTTAACAAGATCGAATAGCAAAGCTAATGTGCCCTCTGGAGAAGTCCACAATACTGTAAAACAGCCGACAGTATACACAGCTTCGACCCAACAAAAAATGTGCTTCACGATTGGAAGTGTTGGCATGCCTCAGGGGGAAAGGAGTCCTTCCTCTTCAGGCCACGATGAAAGGGATGCCGTGTGTATATACATCCACAGACAGACAGCTAACACAGTCAGTCTATTTATTACAGTGGACAGCTGCCATCAGCATGTGTCCCCTTAAGAACTCGGGACTTTTCACATTACCGAACAAGTCAAGCAAGTTGCTGTCCGAGGTGCTGAAACCGTCCTCTGACGCATTCGTACGAATACCACATAAATTCTACCTGTGCAACTTCATTGGGCTATAACTCCAAACAGCTTTTTCATAATTTTACACCCCGCATGACATTAAAGCCATGATGTTTTTAATGTTTATTGTTTCATGACTGATGAAGATTAACTCCTTTATATCTGATGCACACTTGTCAAAACATCTGCAATCAGTGCCTTGGTTCATCAAATAACTAATTTGAAATGACTAAACTAACAGAACTAAAAAGGTGCCCCAAGAGCACTGTGCATTATGTTCCACAATAAGTCTCGTACATGTGAACGAAGTCCATTCCCGAGAGCACGATTTCAAGTTCAATTTATTCGCAAAACCAAAAAATTTAGCCAAGGAACCCAACTAATACAATCCACATAATAAATTAATAGGCTTATAACAGATTTCAGACAAATAATACATACACCATACTTGATTTATGTTACAATTCTTAAAATTAACAATAAAGCACAGAAAACCCAACTAACCCAGATGACTTTTGTTTCTGTCATTGTCGCATGGCGCTTCTTAACACTACCAGCCACATCACTGCTGCATTTACGTTTAATTCCAGACATGCTGGGCTTGAAATAAAGTGCGTTAACTCTAAGTAAACAGAGATGCAATATAGACAAAAGCACAACCACTTATAGAGGATACACGCATGTGACTAAGAATGGACACAAAATAGTGTAGGTTTTGTGTTCTGCCTAGTGTAGCTTTTGCATTCATGTGCTACCATGAAATCTTATTATGATGCAGATTCAAATTTCCACTTATTTCAATAATTTGAATTTGTTGGACATGCACGTTCATATCCCTGACAACGTCCCACTTGTAGGTTTGCCTGTCAGGGACTGTATTTGCTATTTTCTATATCTGTACACACTGTGGTGGGTTGACACCCTGCCCTGGGTGTCCCCTGCCTTGTGTGTCCCCTGCCCTGGGTGTCCCCCACCCTGGATGTCACCCACCCTGGATGTCCCCTGCCCTGTGCCCTATGTCTCCTGGGACAGGCTCCAGGCTTCCCCGTGACCCTTAACTGGATGAAGCAGTATAGAAGATGACTGACTGACCGACTGACTGATTGTATCTGTACACATTTATATGTGGCTACAACAGTTAGGGACACGAGTTTGCGATCTAAAAGCTTTAAGACAATATTACACTGCATTGTGTGTATCCGAGTTAAAAAGGGGCAAAAACAGATGAGAAAATTCAGATTCCATTGAGGAATAGTTTTGTGTTTGTCTCCACTGTCCATTTGTAGCATCTTTTATTTAGAAGTTTTTTATTCTTATTTACAGCTATCTTGTTCAATCGCTCCAATATTTAACCATGTCTCCTGCTGTACCATTGTTTCATAGTAAAACTATGATTTTTTTTTTTTGAGTCCTAAATCTATGCACCATAAGGGTATTTCAGATTGATTTTATTATTATTTTTTTTTTATAAAAATGGCTGCCTGGCTGCAGTTCATTTTAATTTGGTGAACCACTCTCGAGGAAAACCTCCCAATAAAGTTTCAAAGCAGCCTGATCCATTTAAACCCATCATAAAACAACCTCCATCTCCGCAGAACCCTCGGGAGCCAAGTGACATTTTTTTTTCTTTTGTAAAAACAAAGTAAACTTTGTTTCATCACTACCCACACGTTCTGGCGGGGGAGATGAAAACATGTACATTAACAGAGGCAATTACAGAGCGATTCAGCAGCCGAATGAGGGGCGTCGATGAGATATCACCTTTCTTTTTTTTTTTTTTTGCTTGTTTCTTTTTTGACGGTGGTGGGGTCGTTGACTTTGAATCATGCCTGTCTCTGGCCCCACAGTGTTTACTTGCACACCCGCAATTCCACTTTTGTTGTTCAAACTCATTTAGTCTCTGCAGGAAGTTGAGGAATCATTGTCTGTAAAAATGCTATTATCTGAATTGATGTTTTATCAAGGTACCCAGGGGAAATTGGAAAGTACGTGACAAGGGGAAAAAAAACTGCCACATGTTTTAAGTAGTTTAGTTTTTGACAATGCATGGTGGTGAATATTTATATGAGAGAAACTGTTGTAATATAAATAGAATATTATACATTTTCATGAAAATACACATTACTAAAAAATCTGGCTTTGCTGAATTCATGCTTGATATTCCAGTATGGCCAAAGCTATTCATACTAAAAACAGCTGCTCAGACAGATTCAGTAGCAAATAATGTATGCAGCAAATTTCAGTTCCGTTAAAAAATTAGGATTAGAAGAATATTAACTGCAAAGGTGGGTCTAACAAAGATCATCTCAATTTCAAGGAACTGCACAACAAATAAAGTGACCACCCCTCCTGGGGACAGTTCAGAGACAGCAGCCAGCGTGGCTTTCAGTGTATTGTAATGTACATGGAATTTTGTTCTACCAACCACCACATCTAGACACATATTTTGTGTGGATCTATTAGATGGTTTTTATGTTTTTGGCTTTCAGATGTCACCAGATCAATTTTCCATAGAGTTCAAAGGTAAAGTAACATTGTTTTTTTAGCAGTAATTACATGTGTATCATGAGCATTAGAATGCTGCCAGTACTAGCTAGCACAGAGTTCAACACCAGTAATTAACAAAAAGTTAAGAAGACTTTGTCAATATATTGTATAAACTGAAAAGGTCGTACAGAGTAAAAAAAAGGCTACAATCATTAACTTCACTGCAATGATTTAAATTCATTTGTAAAATTAATAAACTGGATTGTATTTCTTAAATCACTTATAAATTGATTTTTTTTTTTATGGAACACAATGAACATTCTTTGCCCAGACTGTTAGTCAAGCGGTTTTCTGTTTACCACAGAAATGTGGCAATTAAAATTGTAGATGTCAAGCAAGTATATATAAATCATATACAGCAGTACATTAACGGAATTTAGATCCACATAAATGGAATGGTTTTGAAGAGAACTGAAACGGTTTCTTTCTTTTAAAACTTATTTTAAGACGTTATATTGATCTGGCGGACCTGAGGGATCTGAGCAGCTTGCATCTCACAGCATTTTACACCTCAGTTCATCTTTCAATTCGGTATTACATTATTTATGTCTTTAAAATGCTTTCTTCTTTAATAGACAGTACCTCTGTTGTCCTGCATATGTTATAAAGCGTGGTTTTCTTTACATAATCAAAGACTTATTTTAAATCAACATTTGTCACTCAATTTTGGAGATGAAACCTTGCAAATGGAAATTCTGTAGAGACTGTCTGTATATTCATGGTACACACAATTTAGATGACACTTTTGCTAGAAATTGAAGAAGTGTATATTTCAAGTGTCATTATATTTTACTGTATGCAAACACTGAATACCATTGACAAACTCCCAGAAACACAACAAAATGTAACTAAATATATGTGTTCTTATGTGACTTTTGGAAGCCATTTGGACACAATGTAAATTTAGTATTCAGGTAAAAACAATACTCAATGGAGTCTGTGATGCTCCAAAGTTCATTAACTTATTGCAAGATTTAAATAACTTTAATTGTCCCTTTATTTATTCATTGTTACAAGAACGACTGAACTCATGACCTCGCAGCCTGCACAGAGTCACCAGACAACATCATTAGCCCACTGAGCCAAAATCCTGAGTCTCTTGCTTGGGGGACTAACCACTCTCTTGTCCTGACTACCCGGGGATCCTCACCTTAACACTTTCACATCCATTACACCCTCCCCCTCTAAATATCCACAGCAACCATAGACTGACTGCTTGGTAGCAGCCATTGGTTATTTATCCAAATGACACCAATGTTACGGACTGAGGGAGCAGGTGGGACTCGAATCAGGGTCTTCACTGGCTTCACAGCACACCAGACAGGAGGATTAGCCCACTGAGCTAAAGACTTAACTCTAGCTCTGGGACTTAATCAAACCCTTAAGTCATGACAGTGTGACTGGGGGGTGACATCACTGTCAATGCAGCCGACCCACTGCTTGGTCACATCGCCTTTGCTCTTTGTTACAAGACAAAATGACTTTGGCTGACGGTGATGTAGACGGGTAAAAAAAGCAGCCTTACCAGAAAAACTAAACAAACTGTACTCCAAGAACAAAAACATTCATGCAGCCATATTTTTTACAGCATTTATGTTATCTTAAAAACTTACTAAATTTATATCTAAAGCATTTGTTAACATATTATAATTGGGTAATCAGCTATGTAAAGCCAAAGGAAAATGTTTATCCCTAAGCAGCATCTCTGGTGGGATCCAGACTGAGCAGTAGAATGATGTAGAGTAGATGTCTGAGTAGATGGTGCCCTTGGCACTGCCACGCTGACCACGCTCTCCTTGGCTTCAACAGCTCCTCTGCCAGAGTCAGTTTACTGTTCTTACAATCATTTGTTCATTTTGCTTACTGACAAAAAAGTAAATTAATAATTAAGCAGTCTGTAATGGGTCACTTCATCTGTGAGCTTTGTACAGAAGGCATCTGTACTGGGAAAACAGGCAAGAAGGACTAAGCATTTTTTAAACATTGATTTGTTTAATTTCACCTTTACTGCTTGCTTGCTGTTGTACTTGGAAATGGATGGCTTTACCTTTCTTAGCGGTATGTATCTAGAAATAACACAGATTCACAATGTGACAATATGAATCCAGGACTGTTTCTACAGTTTTTTTTTTTTTTTTGGAGGGGGGAGTCCCTAAATTGTGTGGTATCACCATCTTTTTCAGAAAGCTCCATATGCTCATGCCATATTTTTGTACTTAAACACAAACTTAAACACATTGCAGAATGATTCAATTGTCTTCAATTGTCTCAATTTTCACAATGGAATACCATTATCTCAGAAAGGCTTTGCACAAAATCACACCAGTAATGTTCATTTTGCAAACGTTTGCATTGTGGAAACACATTAAATCAGAGCTGATGGCATGACTGTTTGCATTTTTCTCATTGGCCCTTAAGACCTGAGTATCTGATTAGACTGGTTATACTAAACCTTCTAATTCCACATGAAGAGCTTCAGAGAATGCTTGTAAAGTATACATGCACTTGCAGCTGTGCTTAGTTTACACATACTGTAAGCACCATTAGTCTGTGCCCTTCTAATGCTGACCATGGTGCAGGAGGGCTGTCTGGTGATGATCCAGAAAGTCCATGATGTTGTCGTGGTGATACTGACAGTGCATTTCCCCACTTTGCAAACACTCCCTCCTGGGAGTCCCCCTGCACTGAAGTGGGAGTCCCTCCTGGGAGTCCCCCTGCACTGAAGTGGGAGTCCCTCCTGGGAGTCCCCTGTATTGAAGTGGGAGTCCCTCCTGGGAGTCCCTCTGTACTGAAGTGGGAATCCTCCTGAATGGTGAACAGGGCCAGTTTTTATTTCACTGTCACGAGTCACACTAAGTTCTGTCTCCGGGTGACTCGGACACTTCTGCATTGCCTAGGTTCTTCTGGATAATCCAGCAATATTTTTGCTACCCACAAACAGGGGCAGATTTTAAAAGGTGGCATAGGGTGGCACTTGCCACCCTAACAAAATTATCTGCCACCCCGTTGACCAACCCATTGTTCATGTAATACAAATCAAAGACAATATAATTAAGTAATCCTCATAATATTTCTTCTGACATGAAGCATGTTCTGAGCTCAGCCTACTATGTAGGTGAACCCTCCAGAGAACCACGTCTCCTCCTACTTTTTTTTTTCCAAATTAAACTGGCCAATTGGCGACATTGAGGTCATTGGCATTAGGTGAAGGAACGATGTAATATTAATTTGTAAACTGTCTGTCTCCTCTGCGTCTTTGTGGTCTGTGACTTTCAGTTAGGAGCCTATACAGCTAAAGTTAAAATTAATTGTGGTATATTCAAAAAGGTGTCAGAAATAAATCCGAAATGGAAACACTGCCTAATTAATGTTATATACTAGTCAAGATCTACTCCTCAACACAACAGGCCTGTGTTATGTAGAAGTGTATGGAAGCTTATTTCTTACATGTTATATTTATCATTTTAATGCGTACACAATTTTATACTTAATTATACTTATTTCTCTAGTTGCGTATGGTTTGAGAACTTAATTTTACCCAATAAGACTGGCTATATGCTTCATCCAATGTCGTTTTTGTTCAGTAACACATCATGGAAATGTTTTAAAATACATTTACAAGCAAATGTTATTGCACACTATATATTTACTGTTATTGGTGTGATGTAAAAAAAAGATAGGAAAAAAAAAGTTTAAGAGAAAATCTTAGACTTTATAAGTACATTAAAATTTCACAGTAAATATTTTGCCTATTCTTGTATAAAACACATATCTTTTGTTTAAAGTATATATATATTATATATACTATATATATATATATATATATATATATATTATATATCTCAACACAGATTTGTTCGACCTCTCCTACTGATTGCTGTGTTATATGATGAGCAGTGAACACAGTGATGTAAAATTTCCAGATCAGTCACAGAGTGGGTGTCATTCAGTGTATTTGTGGTCAGATGGTAAGAAATGTGTTTTTGGGACAAGTCCTCTGCCACAGACAATTTTGTTATTAATAACTGCAAAAACCAATTGACACATCATGTTACAAATTTAAGTATACATTGTTTAACATTTTTGTCTGCAGTTTCATCTATGGCGGGAATTATAAAATGTGAAAAAAACTGCTGATTGTTGCTCTGAGGCTGTTTATATAGTGACTGGTTATATTTACATCATGTATAGGCCTATTTCATACATATATCTGTATGCAACCAAAAACATGTTTTTGTGGTGTTACCCCTTTAAAATCTCCCTGCCACCCCCTTGTTACCCCATGTTAAATTCTTTTCATCCACCCCTGTCCACAAAACCTTTGGGTTTAAAATGTTACAGATTCTAGATATACACGAAAAGTGTACTATTAAACAAGTATTTAAAACATTCCCTTCAACTTGGACATGTATTGAAGAAATTGGATGTTTTGCTCTGGTTCTTTGGAGTCTGCTGACTGACCCCTGTGCTGATTCTAACAATTTCCAATTTCCTTTGAGGATATATATATATATATATATATATATATATATATATCCTTTACCTTCCAATTACTTGCCCACACATTCAGTGAAGCAATCATGCTAAGAAAATTATTTTTGCACGCACAGCAAATGGATATGTTACACATAATATGACTGTAATCATTATAATCTAAATTATTGCAATAATTACGGATCACTTAGCTTGTTAATTAGAGGCCAGCCACACTTGGACCACAGTGCACATTTATGAAATTAATTCATTCACGGATAAAGGTAGGTCTTTCACACATCACTTATGTCATTCTGTAGATAATGAACAAGGGCTGCCCTGAACTGTTACAGTGTTTTAATTCAATAAAACCTTACAAAATGTGAGCAGTCTCTAAGTAATGACTCAACCTAACCACCTGCACATAATTAAATTATCGAAGTCAACAGAACAAAGTGGAAGTTTCTCTGCATAAACTAACAAACAAGCCGGCCGAACGTCATCGTTGTCACAGTACGTGCCTCGGTCTGGACATCAGGCGCCCTACAAATGTCACCATGGTCATTGAATATTTCTCCAAAACAGTTCAGGCAATGCCAGTCCATAATTGATTTGCACATGGACATCAGAACACTGAGCACAGCTCAATGTTAACTTTCCTGTGGTTGAAATGTAATAGAAATACAGTGTGTTTGTTCTGTTTAACACTATACTTCCACTGAGGTGCTGTGTACCATTCCACCATTTGGCTGCAAGCAACCAGTTGAATTCCAGCGTACGGCCTGTTGTTTGACATCATCATAGGTTTTCAGAGCCCTTTGAAACAGGATGGACATCTGTACAAAAGACTCAAAAGACTATCAGCGGGTCAAAGGTAGCAGTGTCAGGTGATGATGTGACAGTAACAAACTTGACACATCTTTCCATACTGCTTTTTTATTTTCACAAATTGGTACACAAAAGAATACATTAGTGAGCTTGAAGTTGAGAAAAAAGTGGAGAAAAAAGCTACTGTGCTACATTCAGTCCTTTGGGTGCTCCAAGGTTGACTGGCTGCCCAACCTCCCACCGGTATGCTGGTCTTCCATATTCCATTATTTCCAAACAACAGGACGTTGGTTTTATCAGAGTTTAGTGACAAGTGAGGACTCTAGTCAAGGCTGCTTCAGTGCTATGGCCTTGATGGAAGCTGAACTGAAAATGTTCAAGTCCACATGCGGCTGAAGCTGTCTTGAAAAAATTTTCTTTAGAATGTTAGACAGAAATGGGATGCTTATAATAGGCCCATAATTACTGCTAGTAGTTGCTGCTACTGTAGTTGCTGCTGCTGTTACTGTTGCTGCTGCCATTACTGATGTAGTTGCTGCTGTTGCTTTAGTTACTGCTGCTGTTGCTGTAATTGCTGTTATTGTTGCAGCAGTTGCTGCTGTTGCTGTAGTTGCTGTTATTGTTGTAGCAGCTGCTGCTGTTGCTGTA
>JABJVR010032148.1:37652-72891 GCA_025773905.1 Chitala chitala
CTGTTGCTGTAGTTGCTGTTATTGTTGTAGCAGCTGCTGCTGTTGCTGTAGTTGCTGTTATTGTTGCAGCAGTTGCTCCTGTTGCTGTAGTTGCTGTTATTGTTGTAGCAGCTGCTGCTGTTGCTGTAGTTGCTGTTGTTGTTGTAGCAGCTGCTGCTGTTGCTGTAGTTGCAGTTATTGTTGTAGCAGCTGCTGCTGTTGCTGTAGTTGCTGTAGCAGCTGCTGCTGTTGCTGTAGTTGCTGTTATTGTTGTAGCAGCTGCTGCTGTTGCTGTAGTTGCAGTTATTGTTGCAGCAGCTGCTGCTGTTGCTGTAGTTGCTGTAGCAGCTGCTGCTGTTGCTGTAGTTGCTGTTATTGTTGCAGCAGCTGCTGCTGTTGCTGTAGTTGCTGTTATTGTTGTAGCAGCTGCTGCTGTTGCTGTAGTTGCTGCCGTAGCTGTTGCTGTGCTGGTGTTTTGTGTCGTCTGTGTCCTGCTCTAAGTCCCTTTCTGGTTTTCCCTTCACCTTTACAGTTTTAGTGTTGTGTTTTTCAGGCTCAGGCCTATTTTGTTTTGGATTTTTGTATTGTTGTTTGGATTTTGTGTTTTTGCCAGTTAAACTCACTGTGACTGGACCTCGTCTACCTTGGTGTTCCTGTAATTTGTGACAGAATGACAACAGGACCAACACAGAAGCACCTTTGCTACAACAGACTATTCAGCATTTTTAGACACACTAAAAATCCATAAAACTTTCATATGTAATATCATTGAAATCGCCAGCATCACTCCTGAGACTTTTTACAGATTTAAATTGAAATAAGGTTCTGCAGCAGTGCTTATGAGACTTCAGTTGAATTCTTGATGCTCTTCATCTGTCCTTGCAGAAGAATGGGAATAAATTTTACTAAAATTATAGTTTTAGAGAGCAGAGTAAGGGTCTCAGGGTATATACGTCTTCACAGGAACCCTCAGCAAACATCAATCAGTCATATAGCAGTCTTGTGCCTCTAAGTCTTTCTCTCAGAGGATAAGTAACCCCAGCTTGTTCCTTAACTTCAAAATCCATTCTCTTTGCTTAGCCCTTAAGGTCATTGGTACATTAATCTCAGCAACTGAATTAAGGTCCACAAGACCTCAAGTTCTGTGACCATTTATTCTTTCTGTAGGGTGGTTTGATACAGGAATATATTTTTTCCCCACTTCACTGATCTGATGTGAGTCCCAAGTTACTCGGAGAAAAAAAGGAAAAGCACACTACCTCCTCTGTATATTTCCATCTTGTATGAAAACCGTTTATTTACTCTGGATGGATGACTTTATGCAGATTGGCTTTTACCTGTTATAATAAAGGCTGTCTCTGTGGGAACAAACAATTAAACCATTTGAAAGAGGAGTTAATTTGTTTCTCATTATAGCTCCATGTTTGAGTTCAGGCTGGAGATTAAAATTTATAAAACACTGTCATTAGAAAAAAAGTATGAAAAAATTTGTTATACAGTATTACAAGGGTGTCAAAGTAAAATTTGAATGACAACAATTTTGGGACAAATTTATGTACCTAGTGTGTTTTGACTGCAAATTTTTTGACATGAAACACAAATATCAAATTTCTCTAGTGTTACAATATTGCAAAGACTGTTTTTAAAACAACTGTATGTACTGTCTGATTAGTCAGTCAGTCAGTCATCGTCTATACCTCTTCATCCATTTAAGGGTCGCAGGGAAGCCTGGAGCCCATCCCAGAACACATAGGTTGCAGGGCAGGGGACACCCAGGGCGGGGCGCCAACCCACCACAGGGCACACACACACTACGGGCAATTTAGACACACCAGTCAACCTAACCTGCATGTCTTTGGAGCGTGTGAGGAAACCGGAGAACCCGGAGAAAACCCACCAAATACAGGGAGAACATGCAAGCTCCACGCACACAGACCCAAGGTGGGAATCGTACCCCAGGCCTGGAGGTGCGAGGAGACAGTGCTAAACACCATGCCACCATGCTGCCCTACTGTCTGATTACTGGTGGCTAATTTCATGTTGCTTCAATCTGGAATTACACAGTCTTGCCACAATTACAAATGTAGTGTGTAAATGGCAACGAAGATGGAGTAAATAAATAAAGTAAATAAACCAGAGCATTTAGGTTACTTCTCTTTCTTTTTGTGGACACTTGGCTCCTGCTAAGTAAATGCACACTGAGCAAACACAGGGACTGGAAAATTAATAGCAAGAAACTGAGCAGCACTATGATTTCTTTCCTAACATACTAATGACCATTGTAACACAAAATAACATCCCAGTCCTGACATTTTCAACACAGGGGGCACCAGCCAAATCTAGTTAAACCAGCTTGTTGTGAAAATTATTAAGAGCCCATTTGAAACCCTTGTGGTCTAACATAAGCAAACAGCAAAAGCCAGACTTTGATCTTTCCAGTGGACATTAAATCAAAGATAATGTTTCTGGATTAAACTACAATGACACCAGCCACCTTAGTCCAAAACGTCCTCTGTTTTCTGAGTGCAGCTGAACAGAGGATGTGTGTACATCACGCATTGAAATGTTTCTGATGCAGAGTCACTCAACACTGTCAAAGGTGCTCTAAATGATGCTTCATCTCTCAGAAAGATATTGTGTTTTCTATTGGCTAGTGAATTTAGAAGGAGGACCAGAACCATCCAATAGGACAATGACTATCCATGGAACTAGCGCTTTGAGGCATGCTGTTGCAAAAGGCGCTATATAAAAATAAATTGAATTGAATTGAATTGAACTACAACGAAACATGAAAATTTCCAAAATGTGCTGAAAGTAATTAGGTGTCTGTTGAGTAGATGAGTGTCACCTGAAACATGCACTCTGGCATAGATTTAAGTATCGACTGTAGGTATGTATGTGGTGGGTTGGCATCCCGCCCTGGGTGTCCCCCGCCCTGGGTGTCCCCCTGCCTGGGTGTCCCCCTGCCTGGGTGTCCCCCGCCCTGCGCCCTATGTGCTCTGGGATGGGCTCCAGGCTCCCCTGCGATCCTCACCAGGAATAAGTGGTTAAGATAATGGATGGATGGATGGATGGATGTTGTAGGAATACTGAATTTTCCCTACTAATATTTTTGATGTCCAAATTTTAATTTTAAGAGGGTTGGGAGTTGGTTTGGTCCCTGCCAATGTTGAAACCAAACATGCATCCTTGTATTTCATAACTGAATGTTTTCAAATAATTTACACAGGCGTCATTAAGTGGACACACCCATGTTGTTTAATACCATTAAACTTTTGATCTCTGTTAAAAATGTAGAATGTGAATTCTTTGTGTAATGGTAATGTTATGGTGATGGGGTGTTTGTTGATGTTTGAAACAGAGCTGCATGGAGGCAGTTTGTTAACCATCAGCAGACCAGAGCAAAAACAGGCTGCTATGAAGATGTATGTAGATGACACACCCATGACACAGACAATTGAAAGGTCAACATATTTTCATTTATTCCTTCTGTTATTTTTAATACGTTTTTTTACTATGTGAAACGCAACTGATAGCACCATTGTCATCACTCAACAAAGGCACTTTAGCAATGTTTTTTCATCCATGGTGGTACCAACAAGAGTAGTTGCTCCTCCTGAACAGCCCCTGAGTCCATCAGTGGACATAGGGTTAGGGTTTGGGTCAGGTCAAGGGTTGGAGCTAGAATCAGGGTTCAGCCCAGATGAAGGGCCAGAGCAAAAATGAGAGGCCCTGGAGCTAGGGTTAGGATTCAGGCCAATAGAAAGGCTGGAGCTAGGTTTAGGGTTCATCCCAGATGATGGACCAGAGCTAGGCTTAGGGTCAGGAGAGAGGCTGGGGCTAGGGTTAGAGTTCGGCCCAGGAGAAGGGCTGAAGGTAAAATTTGGGTTCGGGCAATCATGACCTACTCAGAATTTAATCACATTGATTTTCAAGTTTCTTAGCTTTTGTATAGAGTGTATTGATGGGAAGTGCACAATGCCAATAGGTTTTCTCTGGTATTAACACCACTTGACACATAGTATTGAAACGGCTTGTCAGTTGGAGCTGCATCAGAATGTTAATCTGCACAGTAACACATGGCTGATTAACATGGTGGATGTGTCTTCTCAGAGGAGTGGTGTGCACTGCATTAAGTTGCTGCTGGCGCTTCTGGCTGGAGTGGAATCGCCCTGCTGACACCATCCTAGTCACTCATGGCCACATAAGTCATGCAGACTGTAAGCACACAACACTGAGAAAAAGAGAATGTGGACAGAAACTCCCTTTGAGGCAAGCCAGAAAAAGAAGAGAAGGCTAAAGTTCTGTGAAATATAACTAAAAAGAATTTCCGCCATACCATTTGAATTGTTGTGAGTTGTATAATTAATATGCTTTTTGTATATATATACACACACTTTTTTTAACCCCAAAATGACAACATAATGAATGCCACTGATCACATTAAGCTTTATGAATTCAATGTTTTTGTTAAATGAAACGCACACGAGGCACATATGAATGTGCTTTTGTAGTTAATAAACCAGTTAGTCTCAATATATGAAAAATGCAAATGCGTTAATTTGTATGACGCGCTTGCTTTCAGATTCATGGACATAGATAGGGTGGTCTGTCACCTGGACAGATGCCTGTTTGTCCGGCTTTTCACTGAGCTTATTATTACAATGGATGCCATTGGCTCGCCCACTTGCAATATCTCATGTTTCATAGGTGTAGGTCCATTGTAATTAAATGGCTAACAGCAAGGTTAATCAAAGTCTTGTCAGCTGCTGTATGCTGAGGTTTGCTTCTTGGGGTTATGGGACTGGTCACACTACATGTGTAACTTGCAGTTCCATATGAACCTAAAATTGTCTTGTTTGGACCAGTGTGTTTCTCACCAGGGGTGCTCTACCTATCTGATAGTGTCACAGTACAGTACATATTAGTACAAAACAACATTGTGCTAATGTTTTATCTCTCTTATTTGCTTATTGTTCAGCACTTTGGTCAACAATGTTGGGCTTAAATGTGCTATGTAAATAAAACGGATGTTGACGTCTCTGTCTTCTGAGCTTGCTGATGGAAACATCTGTTCAATGTATTCTTGTGTTCTTTGTCAATTACAAATTTGCTGACATACCACACTGCACCTTCTTAAAGGACCGTATACTGTATCAACAGGCAAGAAAGTAGCTAGGTGTGTTTGTGTCTGTGATGGTTAGCGATTTTACATGAACCTGTGAGTGTACATGAGTGTGTGTTTGGCCTGGGTTTGCTGAATACTGGATCCTTTCATGTTTTTCACAAGTTTGTTCATAAGATCCTTGTGCTGTGAAAAGTAAAATTAAAATTATTTACTATTCACGATTAATTTCTTTTCTGAAACAAGTTGCCAGTTGAAGGTCTTCTGAAGCGTTGTCCAGGACACACACACACACACACACACACAAACAAAGGGCAAAGTTAGAGTTACTACATCTCCTGAAATATGTGGTGTTTGGACTTTGAGAGAAGACTCACAGTGGCAAAAAAAGAATGTCAGGGCAGGGTAGATTTGGAGCTCTTTCCCTGGATCAGTATTATTCATCCCCTTGATCAATTTATTATTTACAAAACACAATAAGCATTATTTGGTATATATTCTTACCATAGTAAAAATGGGAAACAGTGTATGAATATTTTGTTTTGGTAGATTTATTTTCTAAGCCTTTGTGATCTGAATCGTTTTTTAGTCCAACAATGTCATTCATTTCCTGTAGAGAAGCCCTGGCAACCATGCAGAACAAATGACCAGCTATGGGGGCCAGTAAGGACCATTTGACCAAATCAGATGCAAATTAGGGATTTCCTGCATGATTAATACACTTTTTGCACACAGAGGTGCGTATGGGCCATCATAAAAGTTATTTTTTCCTGACAAGGGAGAAATTTAAAGCCTACGCAAAGAATAACACAGACACTGAAGAAATAAACTTGCCAAATGACAAAACCAATTTAAAAATTTAATTAAACCGGGGATACTTCCGCAAGACTACTGATGTGCCCAGTGCGAAATGGAAGTGTTAAAACAGTCATTATGGTTTTGATAGGATTTATATTTATAGTTTCTATTAGCTTGTGCAGTAAGAGCCGTGCTAGATATTATAAACACATTATGGACAACGCTGTTTGCTAGTATCATGTCATTACATCTACCCAGATCACTCCTCATTTTAATGGAACTAAAGAGATTGAGCTATTATGAAAATTGAAAAAGTAATAATAATATGCAGTCTGAAGTAGAAAAATCGCAGACTAATTCGCTCAAGCGCTTGAAATTTTAATGCTTATAGTCTAATTTAGAAACACTGATCGGTAATGATAATGAAGTAAACTAAATAAACATGCTAATAATACTGTTAATTATGATTATGCTTTATTTGCTCTGTTTGTACTTACACTTTCCACTAAAATCATCTTTTGGAGCTTTCAATGTCATCAGAAAATTAGTTGAGATATTAAACTTGTCTGCATCCATATAAAGACACCGAAGGACCCCTGTAGTGTATTGGTGTAAGACCTGCCAGAACATGCGATACATTCCCTGGAATGGCCAGTATGAACATGAAGGATGTTCTCACTTTAAGATCATTAAATTTTTTCAGCCCTGGTATAATAACAGTGGGCTAGTGGTCTGTTCTTGTCAACCATACAGATTCACTGATAAAACCAACATTTGTTCATCAGATATGCCATCTAAGTACACTTGTGTGTAATGTGTGTAATGTATCTTGCTGCTTTCAGTGCCCTCAGGGCCCCTGTTTTTAGACTTCTTGGTGGGATGCAACACTGTACTCAAACTGCTGTAGCCGTAGTGCTTCACATAAAAACACTGAGAAAAATGACATGCTGTGTAACTACGGCGACGTGACAGCACCAGTGAAGCAGCAAATTTAGAATGTTTCACAAATATGTTTTTGGTTACTTTACTTTTGGAAAGCATGTTGTCCTACAAATGGCTGTAGTGTTTTCATCTGTTCCATGTGACAGTCACACATAAACATGTGACATGTACATGCAAAGCCGTGGAATTTACTGGGAGTGTCTCAGAATTAAGAAATACAACCAAAATAGCCAGGCACTGTCCCACATGGAGGTCAGCTGTGGACTTAATGTTGTTCACTTATTACCACTGAATACCGGCCTGTTTACCAGTGAGCTTTAAAACCCCTGTGCTATAGCTTATGGAGCACATCATTACAAAATAGCTGAATAGCATCCTCTAGTTTATATTGTAAACTTGGTCTGTTTTTACCATGAGACCAAAATGGACATTTCAGGAGACAGCAAGTCCAGCAACACTTAAGAGCAGAAACACCATTCCAACACTGAAATGTGTTCACAGAGTGTGTAGCACTAATGCAATGCAGCAAAAATGAATTCAGTGTCGGAGTACCATTTATTTATATCCACATCTGTCAGATGTAAATGAGACCATACATGCATGGAGTAGGACTTTCCAAACTTTGTCATGAGCTCACTATCTAGAAAGAACAATAAATATTGTGTGATTATTTAGCATGTTATTGTTTACCATATTTTATTCTCTACAGCCTTGTGGTTTCAGTCTGTTTGCTATAAGAGTATAATAGGATGGTGTCACAAGGCCTGGGTGTGACTGGGAAGGAACTGTGTTCACTGGTGTGTAGAGAAACAGCCCTAGTACTCAAATACAGTCAGCTGCTACATGCACAGTGTAGCACACTCAAATACAGTCAGCTGCTGTATGCACAGTGTAGCACACTCAAATACAGTTGCACAGTGTGCTACACTCAAACACAATCAGCTGTATCACAGATGTGTCAAGACAAATTCTGACACATCACACAAAGAACACAAGTTCTCAAAATAACAACCACCATGACTAGCAGCAACAATAACACTGAAAACACCCAAAAAAGCAACACTGAGATCGCCCAGAATAGACGTCTCTACTCAACATCTCGGAACATTTATGAACAGTGTGCCATATATGGCAGCCAAAGAGAAAAGAGAAATGCCATTTCAGGGAGGCAGCTACTCTAGTCATGAAGATCTTTTCAGCTGCTTTGGCCTTTGTGGCAGTGGTTTTGTGGCATGTAAAATCACCATAAATTACAAAGGAGACACAATTTCTCATGTTTTAGGGTGTAAGCATAGTGAAAACCTCTGGACATGGGTTTGTGAACAAAAGCTGTTAGTTCTGCACAATTAAGCCTGATGCGTGTTCGCTATGCTCTGTTTCCTCACAGGTAGAATAGCTGATGGAAAGGATTTAAAGATCTTGAAATCTCAGACATATTAGAACACATTTACCAAGAAAAAAGTAAAGGAGATGTAAAAAAACACATTATTGAAAGTACTGTTTCTACGCTTATGAGAAAGAAGAACAAGGCCCATTTCCTGAGAAATATGTGAATTCCTGTTTTCCGTGGTTTTTGATCATTTTATCACTGGATATATTTTGTTTAATGAAAGTCCTGCAGCTGAGAACTCATATAAGGACTTCCAGGACTTGTAGAACATTAAAAATGTCTTAAACCCATGAAAAATAAAGGAGCAAGGATGAAGCGTTCCATCTGGCAAGTTGAGCTCAGCTCTCAATTTTCCTTCCCTTTCAGAAGTGTAAAATTCGGCCCCTAGGAGAGGCGACCAAAGGCAGACAGTTGACTGAGCTGGTAACCCCTGCTAACCGGCTGTGAACACGACACAGACACAGACCATCCAGCGTCTGGTAGAATATGAGACATCCATCCCATCTGAATGCCGTCTTGCCCTTTGATGATCAATAGTAAAATGGTGGGGATGCTTATTATTTACATGTTTATATTCTGGTGACTTTGGCTCAGATGCCTAATTACACATTTCTCAGTAACTGTTTTTCGCAAGCAATGAAGGACACCTCTCTTTGGCTTGGGAGTCCTTGGACATAACGTCACAAACATTCTCATCAATGTACAGCAACATTCAATATGAAAAGACCAGATTTTATTTTCTGTTAAGATTCAGACACCTTGTCAGTGATACAGAAGCTCTTGTATGTTTTCTCAGTTTTTTCTGGTTCTTTTTTTGATACGTTTTTAGGATGTAGTATTTTGACACTGAGTCCTGGTTCATACAAGAATCCAGAACCTGAATTCGTCTGGTTTTTCTAACCCATTTCTAATCCTGACCATTCTTGTCACTCCCAACAAGAATCTCAGCATCTTCAGCTGTGCCCTGTTCAGACTCTCAGCACCTTCAGCTGTGCCCTGTCCAGACTCTCAGCACCTTCAGCTGTGCCCTGTCCAGACTCTCAGCACCTTCAGCTGTGCCCTGTCCAGAATCTCAGCACCTTCAGCTGTGCCCTGTCCAGACTCTCAGCACCTTCAGCTGTGCCCTGTCCAGTTCAGCCTCCTGTGTTTTTGTCAGGCTACAGCGTAGCTGGTCTCAATACCGCCAAACTGCACAGCGTTTCTGGTCTTGTAATCTTTCCCTTTCACTCTTGCAGATGCCCCTCTATCACACATCAGTCCTGCTGCTCTTGTGCACCCACCTTGCCTGCGCTCTCTTCTCCACTTCTCTACCACAAACTCCATTTATTTGGACATCTGACCCCAAGTATTTAAACTCATCCACCTTCATCACCTGCACTCCTTGTAACCGCACGTTTTGGCCACCCTCCCTCTCATTTATTCACACGTACTCCGTCTTGTTCTTACTCACTGTCATTCTCCACCTCTCCAGGCTTGTCTCGACCTGCTTCCTGCTCTCACTACAGATCACAGTGTTGTCCATGAACATCATATTCCAAGGAGGCTCCTGTCTGACCTTGTCTGTCAACCCGTCCATCACCATTGCGAACAAGAAAGGGCCTGATTCTTGATATAATCCCACCTCCACTTTAAACCAGTCTGTCATTCAAACCACACACTTCATCGCTATCACACTGTCGTCGTACATCTCCGGCACCACCCTCACACACTTCTCTGCCACTCTCCTGACCTCCTCATACAACATCACAACTCCCCTTTTGGCACCCTGTCATGCGCTTTCTCCAAATCTAAAATTTTTATGCTGAATGTCAATGTAAATTTGTATGCTTGTACGAATGTGACGTGTGAAAATAAAAAAACATTTTTTTAAAGTCCCACAAATTACTGTTAGCTGCTGTCTCAAAAACTTGCTCTGTGACACAATATGAGGAGGCTCAGCGTTCTTCAGTGGTATCTTTACGATCGTGGAAGCACATTCATGATATTCCATCTGTTAGACCAAACGTATTGTGAAGCTTCACTGCTGGGCCTTTAAGTGTTTCTCTGGCATGTATCTCAGTAAACCAGGGGAATAACAGCAGGTCGCTCTTGCTCTGGTTCTGCTTCTTCTGGGACATCAGAAGATTTCAGTCATTTTACGGTGCAGGAGTTTTTTGAGGCTAAAACTTGCTTTAAGTCTAAGTAACAGTTGTCTTACGTTAGCATTTTCAAACATGGCCATTTCAATCCTAAAGCATAATGAATAAACAGAATTCTGTGGCTTTCTCTAAACTGAAATTACCACCAGTTTTGCATTACTTCACAAATATCATAAACCACGTATGAATTTCAGTGATTATCTTTTATTAAACACTTTTTTCTCACAGGAAAGCAATTGTAGAATTAGCATTTAAATTACAACTACTCTCCTCCAACTGAGTTTGTGTTGTGAAGTAAAAGAACATCTGTGTAATTAGCTCAAAAAAATGCTAAATAAATGACTTTGCAGCTGTCATTTACAGACTAAGTCAACTCGATTGGCCGGTATTGATCCAGGATTTGGAAGCTCATCTCTCTTGACGGTTTGCTAAATGCTAATAAGAGCCCGCTGTGATTACAGAATACGCTCTCTCTGGATTCCTGCACCCTCTCCCTTCCAATATACCCAGTACACCTCGCTCGCCAACACGGTTCCTCTTGCTAAAACCTGCACTGACAGCAGAGGCCTTTGTGCATGCTGCGCCTCTTAATTAGGTGTTTGCTCCTAAAATACACTGTTATTTAATTGCCTGCCCCCCCCACACGCACACACACAGCTCGGTACACCTGTCAAGGACATATTCATTCAAATAGAATGATGTGAGCAATAAGTCTTAGAAAGGTCTTAATTATATTGCGTATCAACTTCAGTCTGACCCCTTTTTACGCATAGGTCAATATTGCTAAGGTGACAATTTCTTCCTTAAAAAAATTATAAAAATAGAAGATTACCCCATTTGATCTAAAACAGCAATCCATTATGTTCTCATCTTTCTTCATCCAGTGTGCATGAATGCCTCTGTACTGTACATACTTACATTAATACATAGAGTTGAAAGTTGATGTTTATTCTGTTTTATGTTGTACACAGGTGAAGATTTATTGCTCACAGACCTTGGGAGAGAGGAAGCTTTGTGTAGCCCATTAGCCCTGCAACTGAAACACTCTGTCTTCATAACCCTGTGAGTTTAGCCCTAAACTGAGGACGCTCACGCTAGCTGAAGATACAGATTTGTCGTAGCTGTTTGTTTACAGGCCTCCCAGCATGATTTTTTGACCAATTGTTTTCAGACATTCACTTGAAACTGCTGACAGTTTTCACAGCAGGCACATTTCAGATTTTTTATTAGTTGTTGTTTCAAGCTTCCTTTCAAAGGACTTCATCAGACAATCCTATTTCTTAATATGTGACCGTTCTCAGTTTGTTACATTGTGTCTGGGAATCCTTTCTGAACAAATCATTCTTCTGGTCCTTATTTTTAAAAGAAAATTTGTGTGTAGTTTTTTAATCCAAGCCAGATATACTGAGGCTAAACTCAAAACTTGGGCTCAATATCTTGTCCCTGCTATGGCATCTTGATATTAAAAATTTCATTTAAATCTTTTAGCCTTAAATCTATTACAGTTCTATCTGTAATGTAAGGAGCTTACTCACTTGGACAAAGGCATCTGCTAAATGAACAAGTGTAAATGTAAGGAGCAGACCTGTGCTGACAATTGAGTATGTGTGTGTGTGCACTCGCTGTAACACACAATCCTGAAGTGAATGCCTAACTTAATGAAACCTCTGCTCCAGAAAACACTTTCATATTTAATTGCCTCTGATTCCATTTAAAACTGCCTAGTAAACTCTGCCAAGGACGTGCAAATGTTTTGTGTGGGCTGTTGACGAATGCTCTTTGTCTCACACTGCAGTCGCATCGTTCCTTCAGAGCGCCACAAACCCGCGGCCTCATTAGCGCCAGCTACCCAGCACGGCACCTTGGAAGAACATGCTAATCTAGGCACGATCTCATCTGAATCTCCAAAATCCATGCTAATCTAGGCAGAATCTCAACTGAAACTCCACTCAGGGGGACATTCGTGTAACACTGTTTAAGTCTTTTATTTACTTTGTGAAGAGTCAGCTGTGAAATTCAGGCTCAGCGTAAACCTGGAGCTTCACGCGGTACTCAGTGCAGGACTCAGTGCTGGGTACGTTCCACAAACATGTCATGGTCCAGCTTCATTTGTGCATAGCCCCCTTCTCATCTCAGGTGCCAACAAGCTCTATAACACAGTTGTATATCTGTTCATTTAAGTGTTTTAGTTGTATCACCTTCATAGCCATTGGTGCTTTTTTCATTTATCACTGCATTGCTTTGATAACTGCTCTGTTTTATTGCCTGGTGAGAGAGTAACTATGGTTTTAAAACCACGATAGGCATTTTCAATGTTCAACCTACAGGGGGTGCTTGACTTATTAGTGGTGCCAGTACATGCGACAGAACAATGGTGTGGTGGTTAGCACAATCACCTCACACACTCCAGGCCTGGGGTTCGATTCCTGCCTCAGGTCTCTGTGTGTGGAGTTTGCATGTTCTCCCTGTGCTTGATGGTTTTCTCCGGTTTCCTCCCACAGTCCAAAGACATGCAGGTTAGGATGATTGGTGTCTCCAAATTGCCTGTAGTGTGTGTTTGTGCCCTGTGGTGGGTTGGCACCCTGCCCTGTGTCTCCTGGGTTGGGCTCCAGGCTTCCCACAACCCTTATCAGAATCCTTAACAGCTTAATGGGTTCCTGGAGCTGCTTGGTTGCCACCCAATTCAGTGCTGTGATTTGACACCTTTGCATTTTCTTGTGGAAGAATCAAGTGGGCTTGTTCATTTAAAAAAGACAGACTGAAGAAGATTAAAGCAATTATCTTACTTCAGTCTCTTTATTTATCCCCTTCACAGGCATTTAAGGGCATAGTCATAAATCTTTGCTGTAATGGTACATTGTAGTTTGGCCTCTTAATAATAAACGAAATTATGGCAGGTTAATTATACCTTTATAGCCTCTGACAGCTTGAATAGCTAAATTGTTGTGCACTCATTTAAGATGTAATGGCTTTTATTATTTTGAAAATATGTTTTGAAACTTTGAAACTTATTTCACTGATTATTTTTCTGCTTTGAAAATCCAAGAAGGCTGTTGACTAGTATACCACTCACTGAGTTTTACTTTAAACCCCATTATTTTCTCCTTTAATTTTAGACAAACAACCCACTAAAGGGCACCCAAGAGATTGTTCCGGAACTCTTCTTCTCTTTGTCCTCTGTACTACCCTTTTTCCCAGTGGGGCTTCCGTCAGGTGCTCTGGTTTTCATTCACAGTCCAAAGGTGTGTGATTGTTCAGTTGGTGGCGTTACGTGTCCCCTGTGTTGACACTGAGGGTCTTTGCAATGTTGGACCCCCATCAGTGCCCTGTGTTTCCTGCTTTAGCCTACAGGCTCCCTGTGATTCTACACCAGACAAGTGGCCTGTAAACACATAAATCAGTTTTTTCATTTTTTCATCGGATTTTTTGCATTTTTTTTCTTTAGTGACGTATATTAATTACATATGGCAAATTCCTTTAGTATAAACTATGTAAATAAAATGTAAATGTCGTTCTAAATTAATTCTTGATTAATTTTCACAAAAACGTAACATATTTAAGAGGGAAAAACATTTGGAAGGGTTTTGTGACCTTTTTAGTATTACAATTATTCTTACAAACACTAGAATGGATCAGAAAAACATACAAGACTGAACATTACTGTGCTCTCACATCCTTGGAAATGTACGCTTGTTTGTTTACCATAACAACTCAAAATGCATCCTTGTTTTAATCAGGTGTTGCATAAATGCACTAGAAACCTGTGAAAAACCTACAGAGTCATAAATGGCTTGTAATGAAACACTGTTAATAAATGGTAAGAAACATCCCTGCCAACCTCCAGCTTCATTACAGAATGGCACAGTATGAAGATCGACCAATTTAGATGTCAGACAGGGTAGGTTTCAAAAGTGTAAACAGAACTGCTTGCCAACTAACAGTTGTCATTAATTAACTGACAAATTAATGGCAGATTGGGTTTTAATCTTCTTAATATGGCCTTTCTGCAGCAGCTCTGCCAGGAGCCTTGAGCGTACCTCTTTGTCTTTAAGAAAGTTGATGATGTCTGTCCTGCCACTGTTAAAGGACACTATTTTGTTCTAAGCACCTGTCAGCACACCTCATTAATTCCCCCCCCACCTCCACCCACATGGCACAAACACCTTCTTGTTCTGTGTGGATTTGATTGTTTGGCATTGCAGCATGCTCCCTGGCATCAGCGTGTTGCCACGGTGCAGTTCTCATGGCATGAGTTTCTTTTTTCACCCTAGCCTCCAGACAGGAAGATGGAACTATTTATCATTTCAAACAGGTGGGATCATATAACAGTGGCACAAAGGGTGAAATTAAAACCAGTGAGGCGCCCGGGGCTCTCCAGGTTGTTACTTACACACATCTGCTGTGGCATGGTGGCACTTCAGGTGGCATGGAGGCTCCACACGTGGCATCGCTGCATACTGCTGAGGTGGCACATTTGGTGGCATATCAAATATTACAAATCTGAGTAAGTCTTCGGCAAGGTTTTGGTATATTACAGAAATATAACATCTTCAGATGTTAATAGAGTCTCTAGCCAGGCAGAGCTGATTCTTATTCTGCACCACATTCATCATAACCAGTGCTTTAAATCCTGACCTGTGAGAGCTTGTTGCAGCATCCCCTCCAAGCTGGTTCACTTCCTGCTTCCTTCAGGGTGTTGTGCTGCAGTGCTGCTGTGACACTTGTCTGTCAGCCACCTGATGTCTGACAGCTCCATGAGAGGACCCAGCTCCACCCTTCTCAATCTCCACTGAATAATTAATACATACTCTAATCTCAAAACATTCACTTGCTTCTGTGATGGTTAATTTTAAAATTTTTATCTGCATATGATTCATGCAAGACCGTTAAACAGTGTTTCTGAGTGATTAGGACAGCATGAAAAAGACCCAATGAGAATAAATGATATATTACACATTTTTAGATCTTCCACAAACTCATTTAACATCTTCTGGCCAAAGGATGTTCAAAGGCAGCTGTATCTTGTGTTATGCTTGTACAACGCAACTGCAACATTACATACTGAGTATTTGTGCACTTGTGCAGAAAGTATGATTGCACCTTTTCCTTGTGTCCAAAGTAAAATACAGTAGATTGTCATTTTCATGCATACCATCTTTTGGTAAGGAAATATACTGTAACCTGGTCAAATATCAGTGTTTTTTTCTTGCAAACATCATAAGTTAAAATGTTTAGACTTCAGAGTTATGCAATACAAAAAATAGTAATACGGATTTGTTGTATATCACAGAACCAATGTTTGTTAGCATCGCAGTGAAAAATGTGGTGCATGTTGAGCATGTCTGTCACACATGGGGAGAAATGCCAGGGCAAAGTAGGTCCACATTTACTCACAAAAGGCCACAACAGAGTCCGTAAAGCCACAACTAAGAAACTAAGCAGAAAGATCAAAAACTAGGAGAGCAGTCCACAGAGGGCAGAGAACAAGGAGACAGCCGGGAGGAACAGAGACAACCAGGAGGGACAGGAATAAGGTAGAGCAGGGAACAGTACACCAGACCACTAACCACTGCTCAGCATGTATTATAAAGTAACAATCCCTCAGAAAGCAGGAGTGGAAATGCTCAGCCCTAATAAAGACACACAGGCGCAAACAGTCACAAAGGCAGACGACCCAGAAAGCAAGACGAGGTAACAATGAATTAATAAAGATCTATCTGTCTATCTGTGAAACAGGACAGAGAGCATGAAGAGGCGTGGCCACACACCAAGAACTACCAGGCAAACCATTACAATATGAAACAATTTATTTAACGCTGCATAATATTTAATATATTAAGTGTATATTACAAAAATATATAATAAAATCCAGGCATTTTAACCAAATATTAAACTTACTTTTCTTGTAGTCTGTAGGCAAAGGTTTAGGAATTTTTACATATAACATTTTTACATATAACATATTTTTACATAAAACAAATAA
This sequence comes from Chitala chitala, assembly GCA_025773905.1. NCBI lineage: Eukaryota > Metazoa > Chordata > Actinopteri > Osteoglossiformes > Notopteridae > Chitala > Chitala chitala. Next base: position 54,008 of record JABJVR010032148.1, read on the forward strand.
TTCATAGTTAAACACTTGGGTTCCATGTGTGAACAATGACTTTTTTGGATGTAGTTTAGAGAGGAGGAAAATAAATGAAATCCCAGCCCCAACAAACACACACGCTTTTTATTGTTCCAAAACACTCAGCCTGGAAAATCTATCACTAAGGCTTCCAAAGCCGTTACACACTTTCAGAGGATGATACAGATCTTAAAATCCCAGGGGCGGAGTTAGCCCGATATGGATCTTTTATCGTTACCACTTGAGAACAGAGCCAAAGGGGAGGATAACGTGGCACTTATCTCTGATTGGTCCCAGCTGTGGTGACATTGTTCCGCTTTGTCCTCTCTAAGGAAGCACAAACATAACCATGATTCTTTTATGACTCCTTTGCTGACTCCTGCACAAGGACTCCGTAAGGGGAAAGCAGTATTTGTGCACATTTCTGTTTGGATGCATCTCATAATGCATAACTGTAAAAGACTGTTTGTCCTGCTCACCCACATTCTGTCACTCATTCTGATACATATGCATGCGTGAAAACACACACACATACAGACACACATACACACACACACACACACACACACACACACACACACAGTCATGCAAAACATTTGTAGGGGTACAGCTTTAAAATACTGATTTAAAAAAAGTAAGAACAGTTTTTCTGGATTCATTTTTGTACAAAACACAGCCATATGTTCAGGATCCTTCTGGAAGTTTATGCAAATATGTTTATATAATTAACTATAAAATGTAATCGTAGCATAATTTAAGCACGCTTTAAGCAGTGTGAATTTTCATATATTTTAGAATTTTATTGAATGGGTATAGTTCTTCAACCTATTATACATTCCAAACATAATGTAAATCAACATTTCATACATACAACAAGACTGGTGTTTTAGTCTTATAAACCCATGTTTAGTGAAAAGTAAAATACACCTGATCAACCATGCTTTCTGCTTCTTAAAAGTAATGCGAATAATTCAGGTATATAAGAAATTTAACCAATAATGCATTGGACAAATTAACTCTATTGGGAAAAGAGATCTACACTGTGTTATTAAAAATGCTAATAAAAGGATGAAAGGGAATCAGGTTTGTCACATACAAGGAGTTTGTTCTCTGTATTCGGCCCATCCCCCTTGAGGTGGGGCCAGGGGGCACCCACACACTGCGCCTGAGGAGCTAGTGTTTGAGCATCTTACTCAACAATACACCTGGCACCTGAGCTGGGATTTTTAAAGCGGGAGTCTTCGGCATGCCGGCCTGAGGTTCCACCCATTGAGCCACCAGGCCACTACATGTATATGTAACACTGGGCTTACAGTCAGGATATTATGGGGCAGCTCACAGTTCCACGTTATCAGACAAAATGATTAGTCTGCTGAGCCAAACCACTCATTTAGATATATCACTGGCTGTTGTTTTTTTTTTTTTTTTTTTGTATTTTAAGTGAAGATTATTTAGGTCACAGACACTGGGTTTCATTACCACATTTCAGTTTAAAAAAATCCACATTGTGTTAATTTTAAATTTAATGTGCTTTTAACATAATGTTTCCAAAACTGGAAACCAAGACTGGATCATAAAACTGCTTCATGCAGTTATTCATATGAATGATTACTATCAACGAGGTTATTTTGTGTCTCACCAGCAGGTGGCGCTGCCAGAGCAGATGCTCCATCTTTCCAGATGGCCTACTGTATATAGCAATTAGCTTGCCATATGCGTAGCAGCACTCACAGAACCTGTAATTAGTAAGTGTCTCCATACTGCATACTGTGGGAGGAAATCATCTTAAAACTCTACGCCTGATCACAAAGACTATTAAATCCACAGGGCAGTCTGTGTTTACGCAGTAATGAAGGCACTGAAAGGACTGAAAAGTCCACTAAAGGCTTGTTGTACAAGATAAACTCATTTGTGTGGCATTTTACACATTATTGGTTTATTATGCAAAGATTCAGTTTTTTCTTTTTTTTTTCCGTAGACGAGCCTGCTGGTATGAAGAGGTCACTAGCACGAAAGAAGGTAAAAACAAACAAAAAAAAACACTAAGATATTTGAGCTGAGAAATTGGGACACCAGCTTGGCCAAGCCATCGGTCTGCCCATCACGTGAAAGTCGGGGCGATGTGGACTCGTCCCTTACATTTGTGTTCTGCTTACGTATTAACAGCTCTTGGAAGTAGACGCAGCGAAGTCTTAGTATTACAGAGTTTGAAGCACTGACATTTTAAGTGCTATTTCAGCCGAAGGCTTTGCAACAATACATCACAGCAGGTGATAAATACCAAAATGTGACAAAAAAATGACAAAACTATTTAGTGGAGAGAAGTACGAAGGCAGGCTGAATGATGACGATGACGAATAGGTCAGTTGTGTTCAGGAAAGTGTTCAGGGATGCATGTCTGACAGATGCATCTCAATGGCTACATTTTCACCCCCTTCTCATTCACAATATTTCCTCTACCACACCTGACCCCTAGGTGGCAGTGTGAGCTAGAGCCCATAGAGTTCATGACTCCTCATCTGTTGCATTCCTAGAGTTCACCTTCCAGCCTTCTAGCCTGTGTCTGTAAACATCTTTTCCAGCAGCAAGCCATCTAGTAAAGAAAGCTGGAAAGCTGCAGAATTTCACTTTCATCATCCTGTAATGCTGCAAGGCACCATACTGCGTTCTAAATGCAAACTGTGTCAGCATTTTGCAATTACAATTGCTCTGTAAGCTATATACTGTTCTCTAAGGGTGTATGGCACACCACAGGTAAAATCATATCTGATTGGAGACAATATAATCATTTGCTGAAGGTAATCTTATTGGAATTCCACATGAGTATTTAAATTTTGTGTTGTTTTGTTCTGAAATGGGCTATCAATAAACATTAAAGCCAGGAAATGAGGAAAATCACTGTGTCAACACCATGAATAACATGCAAACCAATATTAGAGCATTTTCATCAGTATGTATTTTCAATGCAAGGCTGTAGAAATGCGGAGTGCTTTTCTCTGTCCCCAAGTTCTTGTTACATTCTCATCACGTTCTTGTCACATTCTCACCATGTTCTTGCCATCTCAAGTGCATACATTTTCAGCTACGCAAAGAATTTGTGTGGGCGAAAGATAAGTGTGCTAAAGATTTTTAGCCCTAATTTCTAAGTCATTCAGATGCGAGCTTTGAATTATCCGTCTCAACTGTCCTAATGAGACAAGATGAAGTACGGATGTAGAAAATAAAAGACAATACGATTGGGTGACATGGTTTTTCTGGATAATTTATCATATTTCCTTGTGTAGATGCATCCATACACCCAGGAGTCTTGTGGATTTTTATGCAAAAATGCTTATGTATTTGGTCAGGAAATTCTCAGTGATCAGATGTGAAGGGTTTGTAGTTTAATCATTCTCCTGTCCTTGTTGGAGATGAGCACCAGTACCAATGCATAAAGAAAGTACTTCAGGTTATGCCTAATAACTGTCTCTTTCAGATTTTTTCTGCTTAATCTTGTATGCATTTCTGTCCAGCCATTACACTAGAATATCCACTAAATACTCCTACACAACACTGTGTTTCAGACTTTCTGCTAAATAATATATATAGCTTGTTTCAGCCACTGTCATACCTTTTCTCCTTTTTCAGTGCAGGTGAAAAAAGGATGAAATCAAACTGACAACCTCTGTGCCATTCATAAATCTTGTTATTTACATGCCTCTTATGTCCTGTGGACACAAATGCTGCTTTTGTCATGCCTATGCCTGTCATGTCCCCTGTGTCCTTTAGATGTCGCCATTTCCTTCTTGTTTTTCCCTTGTGTCCATTGAGTTGCTGTAATCAGTGTTGTCAGTTGTTCCTCATTTTCCTTTGGTCTCTTTATAAACTTGCCTCTTGTGTCAGATTGCTGCTGGTTATTGTTGGATGTAGATGGTCTGTGTCAGTTTTAGAACATGTTTCATGCACTTTGTTTTGTCATAAACCTCTCTTTTGCATTTCTATCTTGCCTTGCTGTATATGACAGTTTTTTTACAATTAGACAGTGGAAAACATTGGCGATACACACAGAATAGTTATCGCCACCTAAAATATTTTCATCCCAGCATCTAATTAAAACTGAACATCTGTTCATCTATTCTCTCTCACAGCACAGGCTTTTTTTTCTATTTGAGGCTTTAAAATATCTGTAATTGATTTTTGTGTTTGCAGTTCAGCATTCATATATATACATATATTCATTCATATATAATGTATAACATAATGGCTCGGATTCTTTTGCGAGGTATTTTTATGCAATAACTTTAAAATGTTTTACATGTGTTTTGACCACAGATTTCAGAGTTAAAATTTAATAATAGATTTAATAAGGTGTAGCTGCATCTACTACATGGGTCAATAATGCCATTAGCAGCCCTGCCCAGGCAGCATTTGGTCCAGGATTTGGCCCATGTACAAATTCAAGCCAGTCAGTGCCAGTGACGACAGTGGCATCATTCTGGTTGGCACACGGTTCGGATGGATGGAGAGTGGTGGCTGGAAATGGAACTTGTCAAATGGTTTCTGCTTGGCACCAGACCAGATGCCTGTGGACTGGTCAAATGTGACTCAAAATTGGAAAAACATGTACTGTGCAAGACCTCTTCTCAGTCTGGTCTACCTCACTCATGTCAAATCTGTGGCCAGATGTTTTTTCCTTCTCCTTCTTTGTAGGTGAACAGCACACGTTTTCCACTATGTGGTGAGTTCAGCTGACAGGCAGAGCCTCTTAGATTCCACAACACATTTTTTGTACTTTGAGTGATGAATGGATGCTAAACAACCCACCACCATAACATAAATTCTGTAGAGAATGCCAGTTCCTAAGCAGTTTTCTGCATGTGGATGGGCATTTCAGATCCATTCTGAATTTGTGCTGTCCTCCAGGGCTAAACATGATCACTGTTTCTACAAGCACGTCACTGCAAGCAGCTAAGTAAAACGTAAGGGCTCGAGAACATTGAAGGACCACATACAGACAGCATGGATGCCACCAAGGACCCCCTTTCTTGATCATTACAAAGTTAAATGATACTGTTTTTATTTTTATTATATATTAATATTTAATTCCATGAGCGAATGAACCAAATTCATACTTAAAAGTCTGTCATAACTGGAGCTTCCTTTAACAGACTAGATTAAGTATTTATTTTACAGAAATCTAACAAGGGAAAAAAAATGTTTATTCATTAGTGAATCTACCAATTACAACGTGTAAATGTAAGGCTATGAACAGATATTTTTCAAAACTCGTCATCTCCCTCATGTGATGTCCATTGTGAGTCTGGACAACTTTATCCACTCAAAGATTCCTATAAGCAGAATGGCTTCTCTGATTGGAGGTAATGTTACTGCAGTAGTTCCTGAAGTATTGTGACAAGTTAAAATAACGCAGTGACAGCCGGACAGCAGGTGATCTTCAATATTTGTAACGCCTCGTCATCAACGATCACTAGCCCTGATCTATTTCGCCTAATGCTCGTTCACACGTGACTCGCCAAGTATTGCACTACTGTGGTCATCACCAAGCGTTTGCATAACCCCTTGTTTTTCGTCTCCTTTTCTCCTTGGTGTACTATAGCTCTGTCCCGACCCATCTCCCTAACCTACTGTGCTTTCCGATCCCGTCTATGTCCCAGACTGTCTTATTGGAATTTCGAACCCTTGCTTGCCTACCTGACATCAAGTTTTGCCTGTGCCTTGTTTGCTGGTGTGCAATCACCAATAAAGACCTCAGTTCTGCACGTTGGGATCCAATCTTCTGGTTTTCTGTCTACAACGTAACAATGTTCTGCATTATTGCTGAAGAACTGCACTGTGATCTCTTGTGCACTCCTCATTCCTCATTTTAGCCCAGAAAGACACAGTCATTCATTAATGCTTAACTTCTCATCTACTCTGTGTTCTTGTCCCGTTACTGTTACTTTTGTTCATACTCTGAATTAGTTCACAAAGAGTTCATGAAGAGTTCACAGAGTTCATTAGAGTTTTTGTTGCCCATATATGTTTTCTCACTCAATAAATCAATGTACAATTAATCTTATTTTTAAAAACTTATTCAATGCAGTAATAAATCCACCGCAAAAAGGGCACTGAAAATACGTTTATTTACATGTGCTGATTTCCCAAGGGTGATTGAAAGTAGCATTTTGCAGTGACAAAGCGTGCATGTGACTCATTAACTACTATTCCAGGCAGTAATTGGCTCGTTATTCAATTATTACTTTAATTAGTGTATATATAGCACTGTGTGTCCCCTAGCTTTAAAGTTTGTAAGTCTTGCTTGCTGTATTATCACCAGGAGTGCATTGTTCAGTTTGCTGTGGTGTTTCTTCATTGTGGTTTAAACATTATTCGCGTGGAATATGATTATGTGTGTGTATGTGTATATATATATATATATATATATATATATAGGGAGGGAGAGAGAGAGAGAGAGAGAGTTTGAGCTTCAAGTATTGTTATTATTTCACACTAAAGGATGTCAAACCCTTCCTTTTGAAAGTTTCTATATTAAAACTAATGGGTGGCAGAGGTTTTATACATGCATAAATTATCTTTTGTATTCACAAATCTATAGTTTTAATAAATATTTTGTTACATTTTGTGGCATTATTTAAACTGAGGTATATGCATTTTTTTGACTATGAAACATTTTAGGTGTGTTTACTCTAGTCATGTGACTATACTTTTATATATATTTTTTTTGTAATTCTAATTAACTTTTTAATTTGCTCGCCTTGCTGTTTCAAGTTGTCCTCAGGTATTTTGTCCAAATCAATATCACAAAGCAACGAGACGAGAACCATGAGAGACGTAATAACTAGATATGGAGTCACTGAAAGGTCTGTAACAGGCATATTGGTCTAACAGGCCTGGGATTCAGTGTTAGCCTGAAATATTTCTCATCCCGCTGGTCACCTGTTCTACTTCGAAGCTGGATTTGAAAGCTCATCTGATGAATAAATAAGGCTTCTTACAAAGACGATTGCAAAGAAGGAAAAACATCAGTACTTAAAAATAAAGCTCTCCATTTCTGTTAGCTTTGTGACATTCAGACCGGGAGACTGTGTATCCCAGCCTGATGTTCTGCCTATTTACAGGATGGCCCTGTACTTTCCTGAAGGAAACCTTATTCGGTTATTTTGTGTCACAACACAGAAAAAACTGCATTTCTTCCATGGGACATTGCTACACATTTCTTTGGCCTCTCTGTCATGGATGTATGTCCTAATTTTACTCTGTATTTCAAGAACTTATTAAAATGTGTGTTTTCCTCAAGAATTATTGAATTTTTTTCAAATATTTTTGAATATGTCCCTTAAATTTTATGTATTCAAATTTGTCAAAATACAGTAAAACATATATAGAGTAAGTGTGGATTCTATTTCTTGCCTGACAAAATCATTTGAAAAATAGAGAAATGTAAACACCATTACTGTGTGAAGTGCTCTGGTGTAAAAATGGTGTTTGTGAACGTTGGGATTATCCAGGATTCCGAGATTCCCAGACTTTTGCCAACTTGTATTATTTGTTTAAATTGATTTCTGTCCTTTTTTCGGGTACAAAGTATAAGGTTTTTGAATTTCAGTACCTGATGGGGTAAATGTGTACAAATTTTGTGTCAAGAATGGAAGATAGAGGTTTGCAATGGTGTTCATACAGGGTGAGTTACGTGGAGCCGGAATGCTGACTATGGTTCTGTATGCTGATTGGGTGAGGGCTACACTTCCTGTTCCTCCAGCACCACACTTTATTACAGCAGGGCTGGCAATCATCCAGAAAAGAAACCAACACCCTGAGAGCCATAATGGCCCCATTGCAATGTCACTGCCTCCGCAATATATTGCATTAATTTATTTAGCTCATTCTTTTAAACACAGAGACACCTGAGGCATTTCATTTCAACCAAGAGACCATTTCACGCCAAGTTACATATTTAACAGTTGCATGCACGTATACCACTGTAAGTTCACTGAAGGGAGCAAACGTGGTGTTCTGGAAGTTGAGCAGATAAATCTTGCAGTCACAAACGTACGTACTTACACTTTATTACTTGTAGTGCCACAGAAACGCAACATACGAAAGCTGTGCTCTTGCTGAAGACCTGATTATGCACTGGAAACAATGTTCCGGAGTGTGTTTTAAATCAATGAACTGAGCGCCGCGCTGCACTGGCATGCAGAGAATAGCCCGTTGCGTCTGAGCCAGTGCGCCGTACCGTTGACAGGACGTACGTCAATAAGTATTATTACTGCCCCCAGTAAACATTTATGGAGCGCTGCTTCGCCTCTTAATGAAAGCATTTCAGAGAATGGAGACCCTCCAGCAAAACTGACAGGCAGGGCATCACCTGTTACTCAGCACCTGGTCGTGCCATTCGCACTCTGCCCAGGGAAACTAAACGCTGCCTCAAAAATCAATGTCGTTTGTCTGAGGCCAAAGGCACTGGAGCCGACAGCCACATCAAAGTGCTCCACAGAAATCTGGAGAGCTGATTGGCTGGCCTCTCCCACACCTGCTCACCTGTCTTTTATTGTTTTCACCTACAGCCGTGTTCCAGAGGTCATTTGTGCCCTTTGGGCATCAGAACGGAGGTGGTGTGGAGCTGGTAGATGGGGGCAGGGTGGTCAGGGACTGCAAAGGTGGAACGTCACCATTTACACAGCTGTACAATTAGCAGCAGCAATTATGGTCCCCAAAGAGACATTTGTTCTGTTTTAACAATAAATCCAGATGAAGTTAATGGAGAGTAGAAATAAGGTCTAGTAACAGTGGAACAAAATCCCGCATCTCTCCGAGCTTCATCACACAGGAGGCTGAGAAGGAAACGGGCAAAAGCATTCTACTAGCCAGAACATTGTTCAAGCAGCAAGGATAGTTCCACACTGTTGTGTTGGGTGGCTAAAGAAGCTAAGTTAATTATCTAAACATACGTCATGCCTTACAGAAGGGTCTCGGTCTGGATAAAGGGAAGAACGTCTCACCCCTCACCAGCAGCTGTCTGTGGTTGCCCACAAACTCCTTGTATGTGACAAACATACTTGGCCATACATGCGGTTCCCTCCCCAAAACCGAATGGTTCTGATGGTCCATGGAATTTGATGTTCTGGATTAAAACCACATGCAGAACTGATCTGTAACCCAGTAATATGCAGTAGAACACAGGATAATGAGTACGCGTAAGGGTACGCAAAGAAAGCCGAGGGGTGGACAAATCCCTGGTCTGCCTAGGAGGAAGGCAATATCCATCTACAATGGACAGTGTTACCTGAGTGTCACAAACAGGGACAGCAGCCATACTCTCAAATCGGCATACTCCCACAGTCTGCACTTTCATCAGGCATCATGGAAACAGACATATCATGCTCTGTGACTTTCTGCTTCCGATCGTGATTGTTGTAATAATACTGTCACTATATAAAATGCTGTCACACGAACTCTGTATAAACTACTTCCCAGCATAAGAATCTGTGCTGTTGTTCTCTTGGCAACAGTATCAAGAAATCTTTCCAGATGAGTTTATGTGTCAATTGTGTTGTTTTCTTTTAAGGAAAAAAAAGAAGGGAAAACTAATACATGATCAGAAGTAATTTACTACTGAAGAACAATAATTTCCTCTTTTTCTGTAAAGGCTGTCTAAAGTGTAGTTGGTTCACACTCCAAGTCCTCGTAAACCATCGAGTTCCAAATGGGCATTCATTGGGGAGGTCAGGGTGTTTCTGAAAGGGTTCACGAATATCAGAAAGAGCCTTGCGTCTGCTAATTAACTAAAACCTGCAGTATAAGCATGTTAAAAAAGCAAGCATTGTTTTCATTTCCAAACTGTTGGCAGCCTGCCGCTGCCCAGTGTGGCACTTCTGCAGCCTGCCGCCACCCAGTGTGGCACTCCTGCAGCCTGCCGCCACCCAGTGTGGCACTCCTGCAGCCTGCCGCCGCCCAGTGTGGCACTCCTGCAGCCTGCCGCCGCCCAGTGTGGCACTCCTGCAGCCTGCCGCCGCCCAGTGTGGCACTCCTGCAGACCATATCACTATTTATTTGCAAACAATGAGCACAGTCACAATAGCTTTTCATTTCCATTAGGGAAGCTGCCCTTAATTACTACATTCAATAAGGCCATTTTGATGGATACGCTGTGTACAATAATGTAACGGACTACGAGGTAACTAAAGAAAATTGGTCGTTGGGAATCTGCGCCGCATAAACCAGACATGCTTTGTTATACCCCTTTGCTTTCCTAGTGCCCAAACAGTAAGAAAATGACTGGAGTATAAAGGAAAGAATACTTATAGAATGGGAAAAGTGATTGTAAATATACAGCAAGTCTGCCATGTCTGCAAAAGAAGCTTTTGAGTCCACAATTGCTGCTGCTAGTACTCGTCAAAACATTGTGGCAGGAACTTATAAAAACCTCTGTAAAAGTTTGTCTCATATAAGTACTGATAATGCAACAATGCCTCTGCTTTAAGATGTATGTCATTGCAAGCAACTGCAAAATTAAATTGGCTGTCCACCCATCACCGCATACATGTATGTAAGATCAAACACGGCACGGATTAACGCGGGTAAGGCACGAACGCTCAGCTACACGCTGCACTTCTGTGTATTTGAAGTGAAGAACTTAGAACAAGTAAAGACTTGTTTCTACCAGTTTGCTGCTTGTAGGGGCTGTTTTATTAATGAGTCCAGGGTGTTGGGCCCCTGCGAGACTCGGCTGGAGTTTTGAAGGAGCCGTTTTATTGGATCGGGAATCAGACTCTAAATTATTATAGACTGAAAATGGGTTGACAGGAGAGAGATGATAAATGGCCAAAGCGGCAGCATATGAAGTGAACGAGTGAAGATTCCGCGTGAGAGTGTTCCACGGGCTTTAATGAAATATGTGAAACCTGCTTACAAATACATTTTGTCATGCATTCCGAACACGCATCTCTCATGCAGCTGAAAAATAAGTCACATTATATATTGAATTCTGCTCGGCTATAAATCATGCATCATATGAATACAGACTCCTGTCCAAGACACAAATTCTAAAGTTTTCTGTTTGGCCAGGAAACTCCGGGAAAGACTGTACATATTTATATCCAAATCAGAGCAGTTTTAATGTAAAAAAATGAAGTGCTCATTGCTTTGCATGTGAGCTCTAGAGACCAACTAACAAGTCAGTCAAGAAACTAGTTACTTTGATTTCTTAGTTATTTGCCTTGAGGAAGTGGTGGAGTTTCCGTGCAGATTCACTGTTATTTGTGTGGGATTTGCTCTGTACGTGAACCTGTGGTTTATTCTACTGCTAGGGCTGTGACTGCCCCAAACCGTTTTGCCGTCCCCTGTGATCTTTGTTGCCAGTGAAGAGAAATTAAAATAGGTTTTAGGATGTGACATGGTATCTCTCTTCTCTGTAGTGATTGATAGGAACCAGATTACACTGCAAATTAGAACATTAAAATGCTACTAAAATAACGGTATACAGGTTTTCAGTGATTACATCTAAGGCACTTGAGGAGGACGATTTTCACGACACAACAGGTGTGTGTTCTGAGTTTATTTTTCACACTGATGGATCAGTGCAGTAGTTGTGTAATTACTCGTTATCAATTTCATTTTATTATTATTATTATTATTATTATTATTATTATTATTAATAATAAGAAGTCAATGAAAAAAGTAGAGTTCATTATCACAATATATAAAATTGTAAACCCCAAACTTCACATCAGTAATGAATTACAATGCTTGATAAAAAACTTAAATATGTGATCCTCGTGAGCCAAGTCAATAAGTTAACATTTACACAATGTGATTATTTTTAAGAAGGACTGAAAATGGAAGACATTCTCAAGCAATCATAAATGCAGCCACTTTAAAGTGATTACTTTCCATTGTGAACAAGATGTTCTATTAGACTCGAAGCTCTTCCATTTGCTGGCCTGTGAGAAAGCGAGACACCTCGCTATATCTGCATTCATTGTTGAGGTAAGACAGTAACCCAGGGGCTCGACTACAGACCACCCATTAAAAAATGTTTGATTAGCATAAGGAGAGTTGGGTGTCTCACAAAACATCATTAAAATCATAATTATACAGTCCGTGTGATTTGAGCTATGTCTACTGTGGGCTTCTGTCTAGGCCATTATACGGCACCCACCAGGTTAAACACAGATGTTTATCAACTTTTATCAATTTATGTTAACACATGCTTGAGTAAACAACCAGACACTGTGTATATTTGTATGTGTGTATGAGAGAGAAAGAGAGAGAGAGAGAGAGAGAGAGAGAGAGAGAGAAAGAGTGATAGCACGTGTGTGCATGTACGTGTGTGCGCGTGTGTATGTGTGAAACACCCTCCGTTAATTCAGAGAGGAGACATAAAATAATCCTGGCTAGATAATCATATTTATTTGTCAGAAGACTAGTGTGCTCACTACTCCACACCTGCTTTGGCCAAGTCTTTGTTTTGATTCACAGTCTTCTTCCCAGTATGGATTCAAGGCCACATTGCCTTATTTAGCTTGTAATGGCAGAGCTCAAATGGTGAACTGAAGGTCAAATGGAACACTATAATGAGAAGAAATCATCCAGTTGGTGCCCAAAGTGACCAATTAGGCCATTACAACACAGCCATCCATTGCAATACACATTGTAGGATTTAATGAATCTATAGGCCTTTACTGGAATTCATTAGAGAGCTGGTTATCATCTGCCCCAAAGCACTGAGAAAAGCAAGCAGGTTAGTGTTGCTGATGCTGAGCAGCAGGTACTGCAACATTTACTCATATTGATGTAGGATAAGGCTGTTCTGGGAAATAAACCAAGCGATGTTTAGAACCGTTACTTGAAAATGTATCTCTAATATGGCACATTGCATATAACATCTATCAGGTTCTCTAACAACATACAATTCATTAGCCAGGAAATATAATGGTTCCTATGGGAAATATGTTTTCCATTCTGAAGAATTCAATTTAATTGTGTTCTTAGGTAGTATATACTGTATATATGTAGTCCGTAAGGGACAGTGCAGATAAAATAGATATTATATGTTAATGGCTTATTTGATGTATAATTTTGTAATAAGACTATGGAATCAAATGTGCATTGCCAGAACCTGTACTAATTTATTCAAAGAAAATAACCATGTTATCCACTGCCTCCTCACATACGAAACCAATGAATGTTTTTCCCCAATTCTAGAAAACAGTGTTTTATGGACATGAAGTCAAATATATTGTATATGGATGTATGGTTTCAGACATATAAATTCATAAAAACGCTTGTTGCAAGGAGGGAAGGTATGTAGATTTTAAATTGTTGTACTTTGTATGCAGCAAAAGGAGAAGAGTAATATGTAAAAGGGTTGGACGCTACATTTCATTTTTTGGAGCAAACACAGAGTGCGGAGTAAAGAGACGAGTGTTTAATCTGCTGGTTGAATGACAGTTGGATGTATGGTAACGTCCAACGGCCTGTCATTTATTCTTAGGGGCTGCTTGGAAGTGGTGACAGAAATTAAACTGGGTTTGTCATGCTGTCTGATTGCTTTAGCTTCCCAAAACAAATGGCACGTCAAAAGCGCAATGAGCGAAATGCAGACATGCGCTTAATTAAAGCGCTCGTTTCTTTACTCAGATCTGGCCACTCCTGCTCTTTAACGAACATTTTTGTATTCGATTTCCTGTTTCTGAACCCAGAGCTTCCTTCGTCTTTGCTGCTTTTTAAAAACAAGCGCTGCTGTTTTATGCCAAGATGCCCTAACATTTAAGTAAATGAGCACCCCTCGTTCCCGCACCCCCACCCCCTTGCTAACCTTCGTACTGACTTGCAAATTTGATTAGCTGAGCTGATTGTCTTCAGCCAGAATAATGAGCTCTGAGGACCTGACGGGGAGGGCCCGCTTGGATCGTTCACTTTTTAACAAGAAACTAATGAAAATAATGATGTTCCATCCATCATCATCACTTGCAGCATCACTCTTCATAATAAAGAAAATTTCAGCCAGATTTCAGTGCGGACCTTGGTTTGTTGGCCCATAACTGATGAAGTGTGGATAACTGAGGAAAGGAAATCCTTGTTAATAAAGGGGATATGCCAATTAGGGTCTGACCATGTGTTTAACTGTCCCATCCTGTTTAGTCAGTGGATAACATTGAAGAACAGGCCATTGTCGCTACTGGCCCTGGTTTTTATGGGACAATGTGGGTTTGTGAAAGGGGACCTTTATGAGTGTGTGTCACCTGGTAGACCGTCTGTGCCCAAACCACACCTCATTCACTGGCTGGAAGTTCTCTCCTTTTCCCTCAAAATGCCTCAAGTGCCTTGTTGTGTGATGTCTGAATAGAAAGATGTACTGAGGTTATTACTGGTAGAATTAGCTATAAACAGTGAAATATTAACTCCCCAAATGTGCTCTTAAAGATTACGATATGCAACAAAATCAGTACATCACTTCATCAAGTTCCAAAGCACAAAATAGGACATCTTGCAGCTTTTTAAATGTTCTAACATTGCAGGCATGCACTGTGCTAGTGTGCAGTGTGTGAGAAGGTCACAGGTATCCAACGCAATACCATATTCATGACTTTTACTGCGGCGTTATCTCCGCTCCTTGGTTCTGGTTCTGTTTAGACTGTATATATTATACTTCACATGGCACGAAAAAGCTCAGATCCAAGAAATGTGTGAGGGCAGTCAATAAGTGGAAATGCAGCCTCGTAAAAAAGGCAAAAACTCCAATATTCAATTGTATGTGTGTCTTTTAACAGTGATTTTCTTTGAAAAGAGTTAACTCTGCTATCTAAAATAGCTTTTGGAACATGCTGACTTTTTTGTTCCACATCCCACAGAACATTCTTGACACCCTTCATAGTTTCCTCACCAAACAAAACGCGTGGAAGTTCAAATGGCACCTGTGACCCTCACAGATCTGCAGTAATGGTAGTCTACAGCCCGGCAAAAAAAAAATCTATACAACATCTTTCATCCATCCATCTTTTATCAGAATCAGCCTAAAGCACAAGGCAGGGGAGACCTGGACAGGGTTCTAAGACAAAAGCACGCACACAATATAGCATTCAGGACTTAAAAACAAAACAATTTTGGAGTCTAAACATTCCAAATATTGGTAAACAGTTAATGCTAATGTAATTACTAAAAGAACTTCTCAGTTCATTTGCTGCTTATGAAAAATATGAAAATATTTGCAATCATAATGAGGAAAATTAACAATAATGCTTCTGAAGTTTGTAATGTGTTTGTGTATATATATATATATATATATATAGAAAACAAAACCTCAATAAAATTGCTATTAAAAATTGCTGTCTTGTTTGGTTCTCAGTCATCAATATCAAAGGTGACTAATTCATGCATGCCATTCACACACGCTGCACACGCATGTGCGCATACTTAACGTCCACTGCTGGGAGCATTAACGCACATTGTGATTTATGCGAGCTGTCGAGAAGCACACCGAGGTCACCGGGCCAGCGTGGCCTCGTGCCGTTGCCTCTCTCCTGCGGCACGTCAGTCCAGTAGTTAGCCTAATGGATGTGGACAGAGCGGTGTGTCTGGGAGGGGCCACAGGGGGGAGGCTGTTAAAGACTCATGCACACACCTGCGCTTCCACAAAGTCAGGAGAAATGCTGCAGGACACACTTGGGACCATGTTGATATAAGTCTAAATGAATGGAGGTAAAGGGGATTTATTTATGGCCAATCCTGCTGATGTTGAGCTCGCAGGGTGTTTGTATGCGTAGGTTAACAGGGGGTTATCTGGTGACACTCCAGCTGTAACTAAATATAATCCAAGGAGCCGATGTGTGCAGTGGCTTTGTTGTGTTCTACTTTTGGTCACCAAATGTTTCTCTGAGCTCAGAACTGACCTTTTCATTGGGCTTGTGCTGTACACTTCAAAAGTACTGAAGACACTGAGGAATGAGAACTTTCACAGTTGGGTGGCCTGCTTAGACTTGGCAATCTCGTTGGGCTGGTTATTTACAATGTTATTCATATAACAACATAATAAAAATGTACAAAATTGTTGGCCGGTTGATGAACATGGAAGTGAACACCACGGGCATAGCACAAAATACTGGACCCTGTGCGTCCGTACTCTTTGAGGGCCCATTAGACCTCCTTATATAAGGTTGTTGGAGACCCTTTCCTGTGCTTGTGCAATGGATGTGAAAGTGTTGCCAGGACAAGAATGCGATTAGTCCCCAAAGCAAGTGACTTGGGTCTTTAACTTAGTGGGCTAATCATCTTCTCTGATAACTCTGTGCAGGCTCCGAGGTGCCGACTTTGAGTTCTGGTCACCACCATGACACTTGGGCCCTGGCTAATCAGTTCTACTATTTCCCCCAGTCTAATGCTGTTGGTGACCTCGCTTCCAGGAAGCCTGGCACTGGCCACCTATGTCCGCCCGCTGATGCCACCATCACAGGAACAGTGTATGACCAATATAGATGGCAAGGCATCCGTGTCACAATCACCATCACACTGCCAGTCTGTGGCATGAACATGCAACATTGACAGCTACCATGCTTCCGTAATGTTGCTACAAGTCTCAAAGCTTCCCAGCCATCATTCGCCCTGTTTCCTTGACAACTGAAGTCTGTTTTGTTCGAAAGTGTAAACCACCCGAGTGTGTGAATGCACGTTGTTCAGCGGGGTGAAGTAGCTTACCACTGATGTCAAATTACAACCCACGTTTAAGCGATTTGTGTGAGCTGTCAAGTGACGTTAAGTGATGCTCGGCAAGCTTAGCAACGGCGGTGTGTTCGCTGAACTTTGGCAGGACAATGTAAAGGCTTCTGGGAAGCCAGAAATTCTCCATTTATTAAAATGAAAATTGCACTATAATTTTAGCAAAAATGGCACAATGAATTGATCTGGTGTCGCATATTTACAGGTGCATTGACAATGGCACAGATTTAAAATCCACTGATGATTCTCATAGCGTTTTATCTTACTGCTAAAGGGTGAATTAAGGGTGGGCAGTGATAGCTCCACCCCTTCCATCATCTTTATTTTTAATACTGTATTAGCTTGTGTTTATATATGCAAATAATTGTTAGGCTAGAAAGTGTTTACCTTACGTTCTCGAGAGGGGAGGCAAAACACAAACATACACTATCTTTGTAAAAACGAACGCAACCTTATTTGTAATTTGAAAATATTGTATTTACATGCTGGTCTTGTCATCTATAATTATTTCTGAGAAAAGCAACTAAAGAGAAAATGGAAAAGTCAGAAGCTTGTTCAGTGCCTGTGGGGCTCCGGAGTTTCCGTTTGTTTTCCCACTGTGTGCATGGGCTTTGACAGAAGTGTGCGGCTAAATTCGGACAGCTGTTGGCACTCCTCGCACTTCTCTCCAGAGAGCTAAATAGCGTGCTGTTTGCCAGCTGCCGGAGCCCTGTACGAGCGCGCATCCTCGCTAAACGCTCCACAGGGTTGGTCGCAGTACAGTTAAACATGCTTCTCTCGTGTTTAAGTTTAGTGTTTATGGACCAGTAGATGCTGTTATGGTTAAGGAGATAAAGAGGTGGCCTGTTGTTCAACCTTGGGCAAGACATTAAAGTCTAAGTGAAATGTATTCTGAGGCAGCACGGCTAAAGTGCAGAGCAAAAACATACAATAAAGGCTGCCTATAAAGTCCATGTTCCAAAAAGATATATGCCTTTAGGCCAGTGACTGCATTTTTAATAAATTAGGTTGGAAGTTCTGTAAAGCATATTCTGAATTTTATGACATAGAGTTTTTGTTTTGAAATCATTTCTAATGTTATGAATCTTACAACTGGCATTGGTGTGTGCGTGGATGTGAGATTGTGACAACACTAAAACAACTATGTACTGTGAAAAGAAAATGAATTAATGCTCTGATAATCTCCTCTAGAATGCACTATATATCGATATGTGGGGGCTGCAGTAGGCACAGAATTCATGCTTCAATGCTGTTTATACAACAGTTAATTCCGACCAAGGAATTTGGTGTGATTTGGTTGGACAAGAGGCCACCTAAGAGTGCTGATATTACACAATAACAGCACTGGGATGTTTAACAGTACGTATCACTCTGCTTCGGACATGTTCTAATTCTCCTCAATTACACTAACTGTAATAAAGAAACAAATCACAAGCTGTTGACACTTAGTTCTGTCAACTTATGAATGGCGTCTGTAGAACTGTTGTATAATATTTAATTACACTAACTAATAAACAAGCAAACCATAACCTGTTGTCACTTATTACTGTCAACTAATAAATGGTATAGAACTTTGGTATAATAATCGTTAATTGCAGTAATTTTCGGTCACTAGCTCAATGCTATATTTTAATAAAGTACAATGAAAAGAAGGACAGTTTTCTGGAAATAACGTTCCAGTTAAATTATGAAGTGCCTATGACTGTATCACAGCCGTGATGATATTCCGTGTTGGCAGTGCTCGCAGACATCCTGGAGCAAGAGAGGAGGAAGAAGCAATCAGCCAAAGCAAGACCACTGCTGAGCACCATCGCCTTTGTGAAAGAGGGCCAAAGACCTGTCATCCACAGCCAAGCCAGGCAGAATCTCCTGCAGTTAGCCCAGATATGGGAGTTGGAGGCAGACCTTGGGAGGAAACTCCACTTCCCAGAGCAGTATTGTCCACCACTCTTAGACCCGACATCATCCTGTGGTCTCCAGAGAGGAGGAAGATCATCCTGGTGGAGTTGACAGTGCCACGGGAGGAGGGCTGTGGGGAGGCTGCAGAGAGGAAAAAGGCCAAATACCAGCAACCTGTCCAAGAGTGCTGGGACAAGGGGTGGACAATGTGGCTGAGGACAGTGGAAGTAGGATGTCGAGGATTCCCAGCTCAATCTGTGTGGGAT